>CAUYON010124153.1:0-18733 GCA_963573935.1 Arctocebus calabarensis | reverse complement strand
CCGCAGCCTTCCCTTCCTACCTGCCCACCGTGGCCTTCACTTCCTACCTGGCCCATAACGGCCTTCCCTTCCTACCCGCCCACCGCGGCCTTCCCTTCCTACCCGCCCACCGCGGCCTTCACTTCCTACCCGCCCACCACGGCCTTCACTTCCTACCTGGCCCATAACGGCCTTCCCTTCCTACCTGGCCCATAACGGCCTTCCCTTCCTACCTGGCCACCACGGCCTTCCCTTCCTACCTGGCCCATAACAGCCTTCCCTTCCTACCTGGCCCATTACAGCCTTCTCATCCCTTTTGGGTTTTTTGGTTTTTGGGGGGGTTATTTGTTTCTTTGGGGGTTCTTTTGAGACAGTCTCACTATGTTGCCCTGGTAGAGTGCTGTAGCGTCACAGCTCACAGCAACCTCAAATTCCTGGGCTTAAGCCATTCTCTTGCCTCAGCTTCCCGAGTAGCTGGGACCACAGGCACCCGCCACAACGTCCGGCTAGGCCCTGATAATATTGTTACTGGGACAGGTGTTGTGACGACCCTATTCACTCAGTCAGCAAGCATTTACTGAGTGCCTGCTGTATGCACGGACGATGAAATCTTCGTGGATTATAGCAGTGAATGACAGGGATGTGTCCCTACCTCCCTAGGGTAAAGAACCAGACATTAAACAAGTCATTACAAGCATGTATAAAGAATATCATAAGTAAAAAGACAGAGCACTCTGGGGGCAGCCAGCAGGGAGACCTCACCTGGCCGGCAAGTAGGGGGGGGTGGAAGAAATGGGTACGTCACTGAAACCCACATGGACTCTGCTTTGAAGCAGTATAGACTGTTGCTGTGTTAGAGCTCTAGTAAAAATCTGAGGTGATGTGTAAATGTTAACTAAAAGCAAGTGGGTTACTATCCTAGGTACTGGAAATAAAAAGGGCCCTTAATTAATGTACATTTTCTCTCAGAACATATACACACACGTGTGCATACACATGCACAGAGAAAACACATGGAAGATACACCCCACATCGCGTACATATTTCATGTCAGAAACACTTACAGAGAGAGGGTCACCGAGGGGTGCGCATGCAGAGCGCCCTGGAATCAGCGTTCTGCCCGAGTCCCGGCCTCGCCACACGATGCAGCAGCTCAGGCGGGTCTCAGCTTCCTCCTCTGGAAATTGGAATAATAATGACACGTTTCCCAGGGTTGTGTTCAAGTTGCTCAGGCGCCACTGCACCACTTCGCACAGCCCTCACCTGCAACGTGGGTGTGTTCCATTTCTTTTTGGCTGACTTTGGAGAAGTTTGAGTTGCGGCAGCGCCGTCTTCTGCTCAAAGTCTGATAACTGGACTGGGCTGTGAGTTGCTCCCTCCGTGTGAGCAGGAGCTGAGCTGTCTCTCTGCCACTGTGACACCAGAGAACATTCTGGAAGCAGAATGCCACCTCCCCACTATATGCCCCCTGGCATTAAAGCCGACGTGTTGGGGCTAAAGACCTGCCCGCAGGACACTCCTCAGGGTTCTTGTTGCTCACGGGAGGCGTGGAAGAAATCGGTTACCCTCTCTTTATTAAAGGACTTGTAAATCATGGCATTTCCGCAGATTCGGCAGGTAATTTCAAACTTCTGGAGAAGAGAATGGAGAATCTGAGAACCTGTGGGGTCACTGTTCTGAGCCTTCCACCTGCAGTGCCTGCTGACGCCTCTTTAACTGTGTCCGCAGCCTCCTGCACTGAGAAGCGCTTACTGAAGTTCTGACGCCTGGGAGAGGGAGGCTGGTGCAGAGGACGACGAAGGTGCCCGAGTGACCCTGACAGACGATGATGTCACAGCTCGGGGGAGCTCCCATTTCCCGGCCCTGTTATGTGTCCAGAAAGGATGTATTTAATCAGCACCACACGCGCCCCAGACAGATTTTAGACAGTTACTTGTGAAAGTCTCTGCAGACAACAGAGTCCCTCATAGACATAGTCGTGCTCAAAGGCTGATTAACATTACCGAGTACTTGACATCTGCCTGGAATGTGCTGAGAGTTTCATGTTGGTTGCTTCGTTTACTAAATCAGAGATCAATTTGGAGTCATTAAGATGAGTCACTGCCCCTAAAATGTTGACCTTTGGTGTCACCTCCCACTCTGCACCATACGTGTGAACATCATTCATTTCTGGGCAGTGTGGACACCATCCTGGCAGACGGGCGGCTGCATGAACTTGCCCTTGTCAACCGTCTCTGCTGTGCTGGGTCACCAGGACAAGAGTACATTGGCCGGGCCCTGCTGCCGGCTCACAGCCCCCTGGGCATCCGGCGCTACTTGCAATTGTATTTCCCAGGCTTTTCTTCCAAGTAATGACCGCGTGGCTCCCCTACTCTCTGATTAGGAAGCTTGACATACACCTCTGAGGAAATGAGAAAGGGGTTTCTGGAGAAGCGTCACAAGGGAAGCGGTGATGTTAATGTTTCAAGGATGTTTCAGGGAGATCCGCCTTGCAGAGAGTGAGTCCAGGAAGAGGAAGAATGAGCTCGTCCATGCTGGGCACTCCTTTCCTTAGCGGTGGGGTTTGGGTGTGTTCCGTGGAGCCTCTGCATTCACAGACATCAGCCCTGGGGGAGTGACATCCTGGCAGGGCTCCAAATTACCGACATCTCCTTTTCAACTGTAGGGAACAATACAAGAAATAAACATCAATACTACTTAAAATTCCAAAATAATCCCCAATGTCCATTTATAACACTCTTGCCACTTATCAAAGTAACACAGATATATTATAAAAACTTGGAAAAACAGAAAAGTATAAAGAAAATGAAATCATCTATAACCTAAAAACTATATATAACCATTATTATCATTTTGATGAAATTTCGGTTCTAAGATATTTGTGGGTTGGTTTGTCTGCGTGTGTTTGTTTTGAGAGAGGCGCTCCCTCTGTGGCCCAGGTTAGAGTGCAGTGTGCTGAGCACTCCCTGCAAACTGGAACTCTGGCCTCAGGCGACCCTCCAGCCTTGGCCTCCCAGCGCTGGGATTACAGCCTCAGCCACCGCACCTGCCCTGCGCTAAGATTTTTGTATGTGAATGTCACTCTGTGTCTGTATGTAGCTCATAATATCCTACTGCATATAGTTATGCATTCTTTTAATTTAACGTATGATAATACCTTACTTGCCTTTACAAAATACTTGAAAATAGCTCATAGTTTGCTGTAGCCTCATCACGATACTGATGAAACATACTACTTTAAAAAATTCAAATATGGGAAAATATAAACGAAAGAGTAAATATCACTCCAAACTTACACTCTTTAGAGATTAGTAAAGACGACATTTTGGAAGTTTCCGTGAAAATTCTTGGAAAAAACCCTCTCTGTGTGCGTGCACATGCCTTCACTCCCTTGGCCCTAGGATACGTCGGGATGTGCTCCATTGGTTTGACAGCTTTGGGGCACAAAATAATCCTTGAGTGTTGAAGAGCATTTTTTTCTAACCAACAATAACTGACTAAGTTCAACCCCCTGTCTCTAGTAGAATTGTCAGTAGCTGATTCTGAACCTGCTTTATATTCGGAATCGGCAGATACGTCTGAATCACTCGTGGCCATGAACAGTGTGGTTAATATCACAGTGACTTGTTTTTTTATGCCATATGTTTGTAATCTTGACCTCTTTACTCACTATTGCATGGAAAATTTAATTCAGCAACACATCAACAATTCCAGAATTTTATTTGCTTTAGCTTTCCCAAATGTACTTATAAATTTCCATAAAGTAAGCAACTTTCTCAAAAGTCAGCTAGAAATTTCTAACAGATACCGTTTTAGTACCAAGTATCTCTTTATCATAACCTACTCATTCCATCTTTCAAAATTCTGTACTTTAGATTCCTGAGAATGTGGCGGGTTTTCCTCCCTGCAATTGTATAGTCCGATAGATAAATGATGGTTAACCTCTGTATACGAATAACTTTTCACTTATCACTATATCAGAGTGAAATCGTTTTTTCTTTTTCTTTTTTAAAAACATTTTAAGAGGAAATAAGGGTCCAAATATAAGTTAAAATTCACTTCCCTGAGAGGTTATTAATTCAAAAAACTCAGGAGATGAGCTGATAACTCTTCTTTGTGTTTACTTTTCCACAAAAACTAGCAATACTGATAAACCCAGCAAGTTGATTACAAGATTCATCTCAAGGGTGGTGCCTGTGGCTCAAGGAGTAGGGCACTGGCCCCATGTGCCAGGAGTCGTGGGTTCAAGCCCGACCCCGGCCAAAAACTACAAAAAAAAAGATTCATCTCAATTTCAGTGATGTTAAAATTTTTCCAAGATACGTTTTTTATAAATAAGAAAATACAGTGTTGTCTCACAACGGGGGTACATCCCGAGAAATGTGTAGTGGGGCAATTTGTCACATGGATGTCCTAGTGTGACTTACACAAACCCAGGTGCCGCAGCCTACAGCACACCCAGGCTGTACGGTGTGGCTCCTAGCAACACACCTGCCCAGCATGCTACTGTCCTGAGTGCTGTCGCCACTTAGGATAAACAGTTAACAATAGAGTCACTGGGTTAAAGCAGTCACACCCCTCAAATGTCACCACTTATTGCCAAACAGTTCTTCACAGCATTGTAATTAACAATTTTTTTATGTCCTCATCAACATAGATCTGTCAATACTTTTCACCTTTTGCAGTTTAATAGGGAAAGAAAAGCAACATCATTGATTTTAGCACCATGTTTTAAATTACTGAAGACTTTTTAATATCTGTGTAATATTTCATTTATTGCTAATCATGATTTATTTTGCACACTTCAACTAGTAAGCATTCAGTTTATTTCAAGTTTTCTCGTATGCAGTGAACAACTCTGCATATGATTCTTTGTTTCTAAGACATTTTCTTAGAATAGACTCTTAAATTGGAATTATGGGCAAAAGTCATAAAATTTTTAAAGGTTAGCAGTATACGTTTCCAAATAGCTTTCTAGAAAATGTATATAAGTTTTTAGTTCCACCAACATTATATGAAAGTGTCTATTTCATTATATACTCACACAACGTGGATTATTACTTTTTTCAGCTCTTTTCCAACCTGAAAAAGTAAAAAAAAAAAGCTTTTTTTCCTGTTGCATTTTTTATTATTAATGAAGCTGAACATGGTTTCGTATTATTTTACCCACTTGTGATTTCTCGGTAAATATTTTTGCCCTTTTCTAAAAGTCTTCAGTTCAAGATTTTTTTGTGTGAATGTGACTTCGGGTGTGTGGTTTATATTTTTGTGCAGCGTGTAGTTATACGTCCCTTCATTTTAACACATGCAAGTAGTCACCTTGCTACAGTGTTTGAAGACCATTCGCAGTTTGCTTTCCGAGCGTCCCATTTCTACGTGAGAAAGGCTCTAATAGGCCAAAAATGGGCCAGTGCGTCCATTCCGAGGCAGTACCTTCAGATAGCCACAGCTTCTCTGAAAGCACACACCTGACTTCCCACAGAACAAACGCCATCTGCCGAGAGCTGTTGACCGTCTTTGCTTGTGCCTTGAATTCTCCCCGATCGTTAGCTGGCTCCTTGCTCCTCCTCCCGTGCTGGTTTAAGGCCTAGCTCAGCTCCGGCCTCCTGCTGGCTTAAGGCCTGGCTCAGCTCTCTGCTGCCTCACTTCTGGGTCCTCTGACTGTGCACACCTGTCTTGCTGAGGCTCAGGGCTGCCTACTTTGCTCACGGGAACACACCTTCCCTGCCTAGAACTGGCCCCGCAGCCTCCCCTCCTGTACTCTGTTTGTGTATATTGTCCTGACTAGATGTTTTCCCTGAGGATCTTGATTAGACCCCAGATAATTATGGCATTGCAGATATGTGGGTCATTATGAAAGTTTCGAGACACACAAAAATCAAGGAATATAAACTCTGTGCAGACAGAGACAAACGAAGCCCTCCCAGCACCACTGGCAACACACTGGGAGAATCTGAAGGACGCCGTCCACTGTGCTTCTTGGCAGTAAAATAGTGGATCGTAACTTTCTCCCATGTATTAATCACTTAGCCTAAGTGTGAAGAATGGCTTTGGCAAAACCAAAGCCCTACATTTTTTTCCAAGAGAGTTAAGGAGTTATGTGGGGATGTTCATTCCCCGGTCCTCTTCAGCCTGCAGAGCAGAGAAAGCTTCTCAAACCTTCCCCACCATCCCGCTCCCCTTCCCTGGGGAGCCTTGCAAGACCTGTCTGTCTTTCCCTGGTCACTCCCCTAGTGGAACTTCATTATCACAGACATGCTATGTATCTGGTTATGCACTATATATCTGCGTGCCTTTATACATTTAAAAAAGTATAACTTCTTTCACCTTCACCCAAAACCAATTTCCACCCACTGCAGGGTGGGGCTGCCCCCCAGAAGGTGTGGCCTCCGTGAGGCAGGTGCCCCCTGCGCATATCCTGCTGACACGTGAGGGTCACACTCACAGCACGGGGGCAGAGAGCACACTGCGGTCGGAGCTGGTTTTCAGCCCCGCTCCCCTGCTTGCCATGGAGCAAGTTACCCTGAGCCAGTCAATTTCACGAGCATTTAATTTACTAGTACGGGCCGCAAAGAGATGCTCTGAGATTCGAAGGTGTGGTGCCTGTGAGGGGTCAGCACAGTGGCCGTCCTGGATGAGTGTTTCCAGCGATCAGCTCTGATGTCATGGCTCAAATTCTTTGCAGCTGAGGCTGCCTGGGCTTTGGAGGCTTCCTCAAACTGCCACCGAGAAGCTCTCGTGCTAGAAGAGAAGTCTCGGGGCCCTGAGCCGAGGGAACCGGCTTGCGCAGGGGGCCGCCTCCCCTTTCACTCTTCCCCCGGCTCCGTCTCCTCCCGTAGGTCCCTTGTTAACAACAGTCCTTGTGGTTTTTAACAACAGTCCGTGTCAAGTGTCATTCTGACTGTGATGATGAAGGCAAAGTATAACATTCCTATTTTCTGAGTCAAACGTTATAGGAAGTTAATTAAAGTAGCATTAATCTGGGAGGCAGTTCAGGCACTATAAGCAAAGACCCAGTTCAAAGAAAAACTATTTTTAAATAATTATTTAAAAAAGCAAAAATATGTGAGCATGGAATATAGAACCAGGGCATGTGGGCGGGACTTAGTAAGAGGAATACTGGAAATAACTCCAATCCGATTTACATGCTAAAAAATTCAGTCTCCTTACGTCCACTCTGGCCAGGGCCTCCGTAGACGGACTTCCCTCATTTTCATGAAGGAGTATGAGTGTGTAGCAGCTGTCACTCAGCGCTCCGTGGGGCAGGACAGGGCTGGCGAGGTGCTCACATGGGGAAGGACCTGGGTTTGAGCCCCGGTCGCTGAGTCAGGACAGCACCTGGCGCCCAGCCCCTCCACAGACCCCTCCTCGTCCCAGGGGTGCCCATTTCCCCTTTCCTGCCACTCACTCCACAGGTAAGTGATGCTTCTTCCTCAGACACGAGAAGCCAAAGCAGCTTAAGGAGGCTTCCTGACATTATTAAGCTACAATTTTGTCTCAGTACACTGGGGATAATAATACGTCTTTCTTAAAGGTGTGAGCTAATGCGTGTGCTCAGGTCAGCACAGTCCCGGCGTTCACAAAGCACGGACTCAGCTTTGCTTCATCACCACCTCATTACTCATTAGATCAGATGATGCATCTGTCAAACTCCCAAGAAAGTACTACCTGTGTGGACGGTTACGTGTGGCATGCACACATACCCACAATATGCACATATACCTATGAGATAATTGCAGATAATCTGAGCCAGCTGCAATCATAATATTCCAAGATGTGCAGAGAAAAAGGAGGGAAATAGAACTCCAATATAACAACTTTCTTACGACTTCTTTCCTCCCAAACCTATACTAAAATGATTGGAAACAAAACTGCTATGATCAAAAAAGTTACTTCCTTAGCACGGCAGCTAAGAATCACAGGGTCACAGGAGCACACTCACCTTCTCCAGCTAAGCTTTCATGATGTGATTCTTTCCACCGAGCTGGGAATAATTTCCCGTTTGTGTTCTGCTGGCTCGGGCACTAAACACACGCGCTGTTAAGAGGAGGCTGGAAGGGACCTGTCCCCAGGGTCAGGAGATTCTCCTTCTCTGCTGTGATAACAGCTGCCACCTTAGGGAGCATTTGCTCTGTCTCCAGCACTGCAGTTTACATATTCTATTGAAACTCCCCACTCGAGTGTTTAGGAAAGTTGGTAACCTTGCAGTTGCTGGAGGCAAGCAAAGACCACAGTGACACAGAAGGACTTACTCCCAACAGCAGTCCCCATTCAAATATCCCTTTCCCCAGATTAACACACTAGCACCTCCCACCTGCTACATGAAGGCAGAGCCACGGAGTCTTTTCACAAAATCTCAGCTCTCAAAGCGTGTGCAGTGCACAAACTGTGTTCTTGGGGTGACATTTTCTAACCTGAGATGAACAGAAGGTAACATTTGCAGCTCTTCTGACACTTGGCATTAGGAGGACAGACCCTTTCTGCACTTGGTTAAAGTTGAGAGCTCTGACTTCGTTTCCTAATTTAATGAGGGTGTGGCTAGAATCTCAGACCTACCCAAGTCAAGTACTGATGACCAAGGGCAGTCAAGACGGAAGCCTTGGATCTGCTCCAGTTCCAGACGCTTCCCTGGGGGTCCCTTGCTCTCTGAATTTGAACCGGTTGCTTCAATGCTCTTTCACTTCCTCATCTGGGAGTGAGAGAATTTGAACACAGCCCCTCCCCGGTGCATTGAAGGAGGTGACATTGAACACAGCCCCTCCCCGGTGCACTGAAGGAGGTGACATTGAACACAACCCCTCCCCGGTGCATTGAAGGAGGTGACATTGAACACAACCCCTCCTCGGTGCATTGAAGGAGGTGACATTGAACACAACCCCTCCCCGGTGCATTGAAGGAGGTGACATTGAACACAGCTCCTCCTCGGTGCATTGAAGGAGGTGACATTGAACACAACCCCTCCTCGGTGCATTGAAGGAGGTGACATTGAACACAACCCCTCCCCGGTGCATTAAAGGAGGTGACATTGAACACAGCTCTTCCTCGGTGCATTGAAGGAGGTGACATTGAACACAGCCCCTCCTCGGTGCATTGAAGGAGGTGACATTGAACACAGCTCCTCCCCGGTGCGATGGGTGCACATTAGGGAGATGACCTAAGGTAGGAGCACCGCAGGGTCTGGGCGCGGACTATAGCAGCACTGCCACATAGTGATAATTTTGTGACAAATGCCACAAATACTCCCCAGGAGACTCGACTTAGACAAATCTGTGAATGTAACACAGCTGGAAAGAAGTTCCTCCATGAGCTTTGACGGGAGAGATGATAAACATCCACCCTGCAGAGCGGGAGGGTATAGGCAGTGGTTCCCAACCTTCCGAACGCCACGGCCCTAGTGCAGTTCTGTGGGTCGCGATCCACAGGCTGAGAACCGCCGGAAAAGGGAAGAGCGCAGAGAGCGGGAGCAGCCGTGCCTGCCTTGGGCTCCCCGGGGTGCGGCCCTGCCCGGCCCCTGGGAACGGGCAAGCGGCTCCACGGAGCTCACCCTGCTCGCCCCTCGCAGAGGAAGCCTTCTCTACACCGCCGCCCATTCTCGGTCTCTGTATTCTTTGCTTCCTTTTCTGCTTCCCTTTCTTTATTACTTGCCCTTTTCTTCTGAAAATTCTCTCTTCCTTTTTCTCCTTTAAACACTCTTACGTACTCCGTCCTGCTCACTACATTCGTATTTCCACTGACTGTTCATGCGACTTTGAAAGATGTCTGTCCCTGAGGACTGAAATCTTTTATCCTCAGGCCGTGCACCTGTGTGTGTTTGTGACCTTGCTTGGTAATGACAGCCCAGAAAACTGCTGATCAGAAAACACACAGTCCCCCTCTGGGGGCCCTGCCAGCCCTTCCCAGCCTGGGGACCCCTCAGTGTGCATGCCAGCTGCTTCCTGGGGTCGCTGCTCTGTCAGAACCCCTCAGGCAATGGCAGCGACTCGCCCAGGGGCAGCAGCCATGTGTGGTTAGGGGCCCAGGTGACTGTTCTGCCTTCTCTGCTCTTTGCTGGGGAAGGTTGTGGCATCAGGATCAGGCAGCTCTAGCCTTGTACCCCACCTCTCTTCTGTTTGTTTACTCTCTGGGTGACTGGCCAGGCTAGTGGATGACCTGAGACCTCAGTTTCCCCTCCCTCTCAGGAATAACAATGGCACCCACCCTGAAGAGATCTTACTAGGGGCTGGGAGCGGTGGCTCAGCCCTGTAACCCAGCACCCTGGGAGTCTGAAGCAGGTGGATCGCTTGAGCTCAGGAGTTGGAGACCAGTCTGAGCAAGAAGGAGATGCCGTCTCTACTAAAAATAGAAAAACTAGTCGAGTGTTGTGGCCGGGGCCTGTGGTCCCAGGTACTTGGGAGGAGTTTGAGATTGCTGTGAGCTATGATGCCACAGCACTCTATAGTGAGATTCTGCCTGAAAACAAACAAAAGAAGAGGTATTACTGGTATTAAAAGTTAATATCATCTACCCGTGATAGAGGCAGGAAACCTATGGTTGAATTTCAACTTTACCACTGGCAAGCAGAGGAAACCTAAGGTTACCTGACTGCCTAAAGATCGCAGAGCTTCTAACTTGCAAATCCGGCCTTGGCCTCTGGTCCACTGAGTTACTGTCCAGTGATACTATTTCAGATATTAGAAAACAGTTTTCAGGCTCCTCTTAGTCCTCTGGACTAAGAGCTTTAAATGTCTCACCATCTTGGATATTTCTCTGGTTTTAGCCCAGTTTTCCAACAATCCTATAAAACATAGTCTGAAGTACTAGAGGGGACAGAAGCCAGTTGTTCATTCCAATGGCGTCTCCATGGAGCATAATCTTTATGTAAAATGCCTTGGCATTCTTAGCAAATAAAAATCGATGTATCTTTTAGTTTGGTTGTAGGAATAAAACTATATCCTCAGGAAATCAAAAGGAAAAGGAGACCAGTTTATACAGAGATGAATTTAGATTACTACTGAGAAATGGTCCAACATTTGCGGAATGTTTGTAGAATAAAATATAGGCATGGAAAATAATAATGTAGACCAAATGGCAATAAAGAAGATGGTGCTATAAGTGGAAAAAACACAAAGTGGCATGTTAATTGCAACGTGTAGGAATGTGAAGAGATCAGAGTTGCAGATTGTGGAGCCTGTACAGTGAAAGGGCTTTTTGTAAATTTGTATTGCCTCATGTGTTTCTGCTTCCCTAGCATTATTATTAAATCTACAGTAGAACTACGACGCCCCAAGAGAACACAGCTAGAGGGTAGGGATGCGGGGAGGCGTGGGGAGAAGTGGCCGGAGGTACGGGTCTGCGGAGCCTGGAGCTGGCCTCCTGAACGGCTACACCAAATAGCTTGGCCTCTAAACTGTGGGTGGGTGTTCAATTACCACCCGATGAGACTTAAGCAAAGCACAACAGCAAACAAAAAGCAGTGAACTCCATCATTTCTGGTCATCTGTCTTTACTCATCTGTGGGACCCAATGATAGAAAGTTGATGATTATGTATTAAAAAAAAAAAAAGATACTTTTAATTTTCATGTTTCCTTCCTCCAAGCTAGTTTTTCTTAAGCCACAATTATTTGGTTAATTTTTAATTTTGCTACCTAAGAATCTCACATTTGCTTTTGTTGATATTTTTCTTTTCTTTCTTTCTTTCTTTTTTTTTTTTTGTGGGTTTTGGCCGAGGCTGGGTTTGAACCTGCCACCTCTGGCATATGGATCCAGCACCCTACTCCTTTGAGCCATAGGTGCCACCCCTTGGTATTTTTCTTATCGCTTCCAGCTCAGTATCCCCCCAATTTAAGAACCTTTGAGCACTTTCAATGAATCTCTCATATACAACGTATACGTTACCTGAAATTATCATCATCATAAAACCATTTAACCGTTATCAAGTGTGTACTATGAGCCAAGCACTGTAATAAGTGTTTTACCCCAATTTATTCTTAGAACAGACCTGCAAATGGGTATTATGGCACAATCCTGCCAAAGATAACTTAGATCCCAAGTCTCAGAGACAGGGCTCAATGGCGGGGACATCGGAAACCCCGTGCTCTCAGCCACCACATTGTGCCAATTCTGAGCATTTTTTCTCATTTCACCCACGGCACCTTAAAACTAAGGACAGCTCCCCATGTCTGAGATAATCCCCCAGGCAGTTCCTTCCCAGGGAACACAGAGCCCTTGATTCCTGCTCGCTGGACACTGACTCGTCGACTGTCCGTTTATGACACACCCAGCTCTTCACTATTTTAGTCACAGGAATATCATAGAAGGCTGTCCAATGCTTTGGAGAGTGGCAAAAACACTCTGCCCATGCGGAAATTCCCTTTACATGCTAACATCTGCACTTTTCATTAACTTTATCTTTAGCGTTTTTCCTAAAAATTCCGTTTACCAACTTCATTGTATTCCTCACTAAACTGTCCACCGTTGCTGGAGAGATCTTAACTCAAGCCTTCTGTGAGCTGCTCCTGTCTCAAATGTATCTGAGGCCTTTGTCCTCTATAGAAAGTGTCCCAACCTCAGTTCCAGGACCCACAAGGACTGTAACAAATTTGTAATTTTACTTCAGATTACATAAATGTTGCTTATATGTGAATTTTGCTCTGAAAAATATTCATATGTTTGTATGAGATTATCCAAAAGACAACTATGGTTGTAACACCTGTAACTAATTTATAAAGACGCATTTTCCTAAATATTTATAGAAAACTCTTCATGATCTAATTTCCAAGCCCTCAACCTCACCCACTTCCATTCTTACCCTCCAGTTCCCACCGTATCACATACACACATGAACAACACACACTTCTCAGACCACGTCTGTCTGCTCAGCTCCACACACGCAATTCTAGGCCTTCCTCCTTCTCCTCGTATGACGCCCAGATCAGCCTCAGACCTCAGATCCAGTATCATCTGAATCAAACCGCTCCTGACCTAGCCAAGCAATACTGAGTGTTTTTGTAGAACTTTGCTCACACCATGATTCTGAAGCATTTATCAAGTTACTCTAATTAACCCCATGTAGATTTATCTGGTCCCCACCCCACCTCCACCAACTCTGAGTTCCGTCTCAGGGAGGCTGTGGTCCTGCTACGGTGATAGCAGCAGTCCAGCCCTCTGCCCACTCCAGCCCTGCGTTCACACGCAGTCAAGGGAGCTGCTCCCCTCCAGAATCTCCCAATCACTCAAGGACATTGGAACTACTGAGTGAGCAGATAAACTGAGCGACACTGTTACAAAGTAACCACCTCTGTGTACTGTGCATTCATTATTCATAAATGTGCCTGAACTTTGCCTTTCTGCATAATTCGTGTATATTTAGTGAAGGGTCTATAGAACTCTGGCTCTGTTTTAGGGACTGTGGAGTCCTATAAAGGAAGTTCATGCCACAGTTTCTTCTTTTTAAATGTTTGGAGTCCTGTGGACAGCAAAGTCTTAGATAGGCTTCACCTTGACACCCACCCAGTGATACTGTCCTGTTTGGCTTGTTCTCAAATGTGACTGTAATTGCCTGGGAAAGAGGCAAAGTGGTTCAGTCCTCAGAGCTTAAACTCTGAACTTGTACGTCCCCATGTCCCAGCTGGGCAGGACCGAGCACATAGTATAAGGTCTCTGAGACCGGGTTCTTTGACTACAGGATAAAGGTCACGCCCACTTCATACCTTTATACAAGCAGCACGTGCAAAAACAGTGAGTGTGCCACAGACAGCGTGATGGAGGTGACACTGGTGGTGAATGACGATGATGGTGACGATGATGTTAGCACATTGAACAGTAAGTGACTGGGGACAAGCACCACGTTTCATCCACTTCTGAGTCCCCAGCACCTGCCCTAGTGCCTGATACAAAGTAGATGCTAAATAAACGAATGACCATGTCTGAGATATTGGAAGCCATGGGAAGATAGAATAGCAACTGTCATGACCAGAATGACTGAGAACAGCCTTACTTAGGAGGAAAAATAAAAATGGAAGACTTTGTCCCAGCTAGAGAAGAGGACAGAAGCCACTTCCAGGAGGCAAGAAAGTGAGCCTGACACTCAGAACGCGGCACGCGCCACGGCCGGCCAGAAAGTGAACCCGGCGCTCAGGAGCGTGGTATGAGCTACAGCCGGCCAGAAATAAACGTGTTTTGTTTGGTAGGAAAGGAAAGCATTGAGGATGTGACATAATTAATTGCTGTCCTTAGTAATGACTAAAGCTGTACTGCTCAGAGCCATGCCTAGAAATCAGTAAAAAAGAGAATAATCCTAAACTTTGGTCCTTTTAGAAGCTGCAAATTATAGGAAAACAGTGCAGGAAAATGTTTCCTTGGTAAAGTGTGTGGGCTTTTTGGGGGGGGGGGTGTTTGTTTTTGTTTTTTTCTGAGACAGAGTCTCATGCTGTTGCCCTTGGTAGACTGTCATGGTGTCACACAGCTCACAGCAACCTCCAACTCCTGGGCTTAAGCCATTCTCTTGCCTCAGCCTCCCGAGTAGCTGGGACTTCAGGCACCCACCACAACGCCTGGCTATTTTTGGTTGTAGTTGCCATTGTTGCTTAGCTGTCCCGGGCCAGGTTTGAACCCGCCACCTCGGTGTATGTGACCGGCACCATAACCACTATGCTATGGGCACCGAGCCAAAGTGTGTGGTTTAGTGATAAAAAAAAGCATGAGCTCTCTGGGAGGACAAATCTAGGTTTGAATTTTTGTTTTGCCACTTAACTAATGATATTAGCTTGGGCAAGTCACTTGCCTCCTGGAGTGTCTGTCTTCTCTTCTGTAAAATGGAAATAAACATGCCTGTCCCTCAGGGCTGATGTGGCCACTGAGTGGGGGCCTCCACTGCCACCTGGTGTGACAGGTGCGCCGTGAGCTTCAGAGCCGCTGCTATCTCTCAGGTGTGAATCACACACCCGTGTGTTCATGCTCAGTTGTGCACATTTTGGTGGCATATGTTTTGGGACATGGAAACACGAGGTTACTTGATCTGAGAGTAATTGTGGTTTTTGAAAAGGAAATAATCCAGAAAAGATCAATGTGTAATGTGATACCACGTGGCTGTCTCTTCAAAGTGAAGAAATGAAAAAAAGTTCTAAGACTGGGCAGTCGCTCAGGTCGAACACTAGTAATTGTCTTGGCTAACCACCTGCTGTACAAACTGTCATGCAAACGCTGCCTTGTGCTTCTTGCAGACCATTGGAAAGCCCCTGTGCCTCTGTCTCCTGCTTGGATTTCCTTTTCTGTAGGATAGAACATAACTGAGTAATTTCAAGTGTGTTTGTCTGTAAAGCCAAATATTTCCTTCTAAATACTTGAGCTCTATGTTAAATATACAAACTTACAGTTCATAGCACATTTTTTTAATGTTATTAAGGGACAGATTCTTATTCCTTAATCTTTTAGTGGTCTGTTAGTTTCACATGTGCTAAGATGTCTCTTGTGTCTGTGATAAATGACAGCTTTTCATTTGATGCAGGTTCTTCCAGGGGGCCCAGCCCCCTAACCATGGGCGCCCAGGACACCCTTCCTGTCGCCGCGGCTTTCACGGAAACTGTCAGCGCCTACTTCAAGGGAGCAGATCCCAGCAAGTAAGCCGGCACTGAGCTGCCGTTCTGGCTCCGTCCTGTCTCATGGGGGATGTCCTGATTATAACTACTTTGTACCTTATCCTAAAACAAAACTAAAAAATTCCAGTTAACAATAGTAGATGGCACAGCAAGAATAGAATAGAATTGAAATTAAGAATATTAATTCATTGCCTTAAGAAAAAAATCAAAAATCTTACTATCTAGAAATCATAGAATCAGTTGCAGTTGCAAATACCAGAAAACCCCAAGCCAACACTGTCAACAATGAGAAAATGTATTTGCTTCCAAAAGTAGTATCCAGTCACATCTGTTACTGTTCTAGTCTTTCTTCGATAGAAATAACCCGCATATGAATTTAAATAATGATGCCTCAGAAGAAAAACATGCAAGAAAAAAAACCTTCCCGAAATACCCAAGGAAGCAAGGGAACAAGTTATACATTACCCTTACTAAGGAAGGAAAAACTAACAGACAGGAAAGGGGAAGGGAGGGGATGAACTATAATCATAGCAAAGTAGAAAAAACTGAGTGACAGTTCGTCACCCTCTATTTACGAGAGCCTGACCTCACTTGTATCAATACAGACTGACACTGGACTTGATCTAAATGCATATGTGATATAATTAAATATTTTACCTTTTATAAGGAATTCCAGGAAGTCTGTGAATTCCATGAAACTATATTCTGTATCTTCCATGTGTATACATTTGTGCTTTTTTTCCAGAGAGAGGGACTATGGCATTCTCTTTAACAAAGGGATTCATAATCTAAAAAGATTAAGAGTGATTAGTGGTCTGCCCTGAAAGCTAACACCTAAGCCAAACTGGTTTTCATATGTGTTGTTAATATAATTCCCAGTCTGAATTTGATTGAAAAATAAGGGGCAATCTTAGTTGAGCAAAGAATTGCTCTTAATTTTTTTACTTACAAGGACTAGGACTTGGAAAACCTTAGTGTCTACCACAATAAACAACAATAACAAAAAACTAGCCAGGCATTGTGGCAGGCGCCTGTCAGCCCAGCTATTTGGGAGGCTGAGGCAAGAGAATTGCTTTAGCTCAAGAGTTTGAGGTTGCTGTGAGCTGTGACACCACGGTACTCTACCAAGGGCGACCAAGTGAGACTCTGTCTCAATAAAAAAAAAAAGAGAGAGAGAAAGAGAGAAATATTAAATGTGCACATAAAATACTAGATTTTATTATAACAAAATCTTTTTGAAACAGACTCTTACTTGGTTGCCCTGGGTAGAATACAGTGGCATCATCATAGCTCACAGCAACTTTAAATTCCTGCACTCAAGCGATCCTCCTGCCTCAACCTCCTGACTAGCTGGGACTACACGTGTCCACCACCACACCCAGCTAATTTTTCTATTTTTGGTATAGACAGGCTTGAGCTCAATCAATCGTGCCATCTCAGCCTCCCAGAAGGCTAGGATTATAGGCATAAACCACCGTGGCTGGCCTATAAAGATTTTTTGGAAACAATGATAATTAAGTATAATTAGAACTTGGATCTCCACATATATTTTAAGGGGGAGTTTGTATGACTAATCATGAATCCTCTTTACACTTCAGAAATACTCATTTTTTAAGTCTAAATGTAACAATAATATAGAGGTAAACCATCAGAATTAGAAACTCCATCTTTAAGTGTCCTGCCCAGCCGCTGGGATCTGTCAACCTGGGGTCTATTTAAACCACAATGTCTAAGTTTTATTCTAGGCCCAGATCACTGTGAAGAAACAAACCCCAGGGCTCTGATTCCCCTTGTGTCCCTTCTCCTTCGCCGTCACAGCACAAAGCCCCTCTGCCACCTCCACATGTCAGTGGGGCTGAGCGGCGCCTCACGGCGGGTTCCTGGCCTGCGTGGCAGGCGGGCCCCACACGCTCAGCTGCATGCCCTTTGTCGTGCGTGTCTGTTCTCTAGAACCTTCTTAGGACAACAAATCTGCGTAACTTCTGTCATTCCTGTTCCAGGAACTGCTTGCTGCTGACCAACCTATACCCTAGCAAATTCCAACTGAACTGAGACGTAGGAGAAACACACGTTTCAAAAGCAGAGGCACCAGGAGAGTGTGTAAACCTGGAGGCCCCTGGGAGTCACAGGACGGGGCCTTTTCCCTCATTTATTCAGAGGACCTAGCTGGTCTTTCTGCTTCCTAAATTGCCCCCTCCCAGCCTGTTCTCAAGGTATCAAGTCACTCCTGTGTTCAAAATCCTCCTACTTTGTTTTGCAAAAACTAAGTGCTCTACAGTGGTCGGTAAAGCCCTGCACAGTCGTCCCTTCCAGCTGTCCTGCCACCGCAGAGGCCACCCCCTAGATCTGCCCCCGTAAGCCGGCCACCCTGGCCTCGAGGCCATCTCCCCTCCATGGCTCCTGCCCACCCCCCACCCCCAGGGGCTTCCACTCCCTGCCCTGTCGGCCGTAGGGACACCTGCTCCCAGACCGGAGTGACTTGTCCCCCTCATCTCTCATGAGCCTTCAGCAAACTGATCAGCCACCTGCCCTGCCCCCCACAGCCCACTGCTCCCCACCTCTCGACCTTTCCCTTTCTGTCCTCACCTCCGCTCTCGGCCGCCCTTCTGCCTGACACCAAATGTGTTTTGTTCTGTTGCCCACGATCAGAGGGCTGGGTTCTGAGTGTCTCCTTCACTCTTGGATCCTCAGAGCCCAGAACAGCCTGGCGTGGAGTTTTCAAGGTGTATTTACCAAGCGGAGGTAGCACTGACGAAACGGCTGCTGTGTGCCCGCCATGGGCTAGACAGGAGACACGGTGGTGTCGAGACAGCAGGCTTTCCATCCCTCGGGGGCTTGTTGTGATCATGGCGTTCCAGTGGTGTGGCACTTAGGCCAAATTTGTGATAATATGAATATGTTTCCTATACCTCGCTGAGGTAATGGAGCCTTTGGCTTGTGGATATATGTGGCATTCCTTTCCTCTGCTCCCCTCCTGTCCCCTCCCCTCTCCTCCCCTCCTCTCCTCTCCCCTCCCCTCCTGTCCCCTCCCCTCCTCTCCCCTCCCATCCCCTCCCTCCCCTCCCATCCCCTCCCCTCCTTTCCCCTCCCCTCTCTTCCCCTCCCCTCCCCTCTCCCCTTCCCCTCTCATCCCCTCCTTTCCCCTCCACTCCCCTCCCCTCCCCTCTCCCCCTTCCTC
>CAUYON010124152.1:0-12182 GCA_963573935.1 Arctocebus calabarensis | reverse complement strand
TAGTCCCAGCTACTCGGGAGGCTGAGGCAAGAGAATCGCTTAAGCCCAAGAGCTGGAGGTTGCTGTGAGCAGTGTGACGCCACGGCACTCTACCCAGGGCGATAAAGTGAGACTCTGTCTCTACAAAAAAAAAAAAAAGTTATGATTACACTCTATTGTACTCTGATAAGTGGGCTATAGCATTATGCCAAAAAATGTATATACCTTAATTTAAATATACGTGATTGCCAAAAAATGCTAAGGATCTTTAGAGCTTTCTGTAAGTCTCTCTTTATTATTTTTTTTTTTTTGCCAGAATAAGGTCTTATCTCAATGTTGATGGCTGCCTATTAATCCGAGTGGTGGTGGCTAAAGGTTTGCCTGGCTTTGGCAATTTCTTAAAATAAGACAACCATGAAGTTCAGTGCATTGATTGATTGACTTTTTTTTCAGGAAAAATTTCACTGTAGCATGAGATGTCTGATAGCAATTTACCCACAGAAGAATTACTTTCAAAATTGAAGTCAATCCTCTCAGACTTCACCACTGCTAACAAAATTAAGGTGATGTTACATTCTAAATTCTTTGTTCTTGTATCAACAATGTCTATGTCTTCTTCACCATGAGTAGAATGCATCTTGAGAAACCATCTATATCCTTCCTTGCTCATTGATAAGGAGCACTCCTCATCCATTCATGTTTTATCATGAGGTTGCAGTAATTCATTCACACTTAGGCTCTGATTCTAATTATACTTCTCATCCTATTTGTAGCACAACTGCAGTTACTTTCTCTGCTGAACTCTTGGCCCCTTCAGAGTTCATTCCTCAGGGTTTAAATCAATTTTTTCCATACTTCTGATAATGTTTACAATTTGACCATTTCCCATGAATCAGAAATATTCTTAAAAGCATCTAGAATTGTGAATCCTTTCCAGAAGTTTTAAAATTTACCTTTCCTAGGTGCATCAAGAAACCAACATTAATGGTAGCTGTAGGCTTATATCAAGTCTTTCTTAAATAATAAAACTGGTAAGTCAAAATTACCCCTTGATCTGGGCAGCATGAAAACAACATTATTCTCCCAAACACAACTCTATTAGAGCTCTTGAGTGACCAGGTACATTTTCAATGAATAGTAATGGCTTGCTAATAATATTTTTCTAAGCAGGAGATCTCAAATCTGGGACTAAAATATTCAGTAATTCTTGATGTAAACAGCGGTCCTGTCATTCAGGCTTCTTTGTTCCATGTATAAAGCACAAGAAGAGTAGATTTAGCATAATTTTTAGGGTTCTTGTATTTTCAAAATGATAATACTCAGCATTGGATTCAAATCTAAAAGTCACTAGTTGTATGATGCCCTGTCTGGGGAGTCTGCACTGTCCACTCCAGATGTAAGGCCACATTGACTTCCCCTCTCTAGATGTGAACATCCTGAATGGGATTTTCTTCCAACATAAGGCTCTTTAATCTACATGAAAAAGTAGTTATTTAACGTAGCCATCTTCTTCAACTATCTTACCTGGATTTTCAGGATAACTTGCTGCAGCTTATGTATCACTTGTGGCTTTACTTTGTGTTGTTATGTTAAGATATGGCTTCTTTTCTCAAACCTCATGAAAATCTCCCTTAGTTTCAACTTTTCCGCAAAGATTCTTCATATCTCTCAGTGTCATATTAAAGAGAAGTTATTGCCCTGCATTGAATTAGGCTTTATTTTAGTGGCTGTTGAAGTGAGTTTGATCTTTACCCAGACCACTAAATCTTCCTCCATGTCAGCCACACAAGGCTGTTTCACTCTGGCATCATTTGTGACTTCACTGTAGTTGCATTTTAATTTCTTTCATGACCTTTTACTTGGCATTCACAACTTGCCCAACTACTTGGTGCAAAGGCCTAGATGTCTGCCTACTTCAGTTTTTAACATACCTCCCTCACTAAGCACAGTCACTTCTAGAAGTGACTGAAATGTAACATCCCTGTACATTTCAGGGATGTTATGTACAGCACTTCCTTTCACTTGAACACTTAGAGGGATATTGTAAGGATATTAGGTGGCTTAATTTTAATATTGTTGTGTCACAAGGAATAGATAAGCACTAGTAGAGAAAAAGATATGTAGGAATGGCCTTTGTGAAACAATCAGAACACACGTAACATTTATCAGTTAAGTTCCCAGGCTCACATGGGCATGGTTCATGGTGTCCCAAAACTGTTACAATAGTAACATCAAAGATCACTGATCACAGATCACAACAGATATTATAACATTTAAAAATTTTTAAATGTGACACAGACACACAAAGTGAACCCCTACTGCCAGGAAAATGTTGGCAATAAATTTTCTACACACATGGTTGCTATAAGCATCGAGAAGATGCAGTATAGGTCCATTTTCCCTTATTTCTTCTGCCTGCCTGCTTTTATACCTAGAAATGATGTTGCTAGATTGTGCAGCAACATGGCCTATGGCCACTTGCCTCAGTGTCTTCTAGTGTGGAGGGGTATTTCAGTAGACAACTGAGTGTACTGGACTCCCATCAGACCACCTGCCTTTCTCTCCTACGCCTGCTCCACTTAGTCCTCACGGCATCCTCCTCTGCCACCACTCTGCCAAGATCAGCAATGACTCCACATGTCTACACTGAAGGTGAATTTTACCACGGCTCAGCTGCTACTGATACTATTTACTGAGCGGTGACTTGATCCCTTGAGATTCTAACACACCATGCTCTTCTGCTTTTCCTGCTTTCCCCAGTTGCTCATTTACATATTTTGCCCCAGACTTTCACATACAACTGTTATCATATACTAAATTCCTATATGTATTTCTTTATGACTCTGAGATATTTACTGCAATGATATTTTATTTAGGGATGGTTTAGTGTATCCAGCCATTTCTCCAGATTTAGTGGATGGAGACACCTCCAAACCTTTTCCCTTTCAGTTTTTATTAACATGTCATTCAACTCCTTGATCATAATCTCCCAAAGACTCCATGCTAGAGTTGTTCACACTTATGTTTAAGTGCCTGAAATGTGGGGGGACAGAGTGTGTCTCTATTATTAATAGTTTGCTAGGATTGCTGTAACTATATACCAAAGGCTGGGTGGATTAAACAAAATAGGTTTATTTCCTCACCAATTTGGAGGCTACAAGTCTAAGATCAATGTGCAGACAGGGTTGGATGGCACCTTCTCTTTCTTCACATGGTCTATTCTCTGTTTGTCTACGTGCTAATCTCCTCCTCTCTAGGACCACAATCTTGTCAGAATAAGGCCCAGCGTAAGAGCCTCTTATAACCTATCTTATCTCTTTAAGGTCCCATGTCCACATATTATACAATAAGATTGTGATTACTGGGGGTTAGGACATCAATATAGGAATGTTGAAGTGACAAAACTCAGCCTATAACAAGACCTTTATTGAATATTACATGAATGAATCCATGTAAGAATGTTTTTAAATATATAAAAAGAGTGTAATTTAAATGAGATTTAAAAAATTATAAGTGGCTTAATTTGATTGTAACATCAGACATAAAATTGAGGTGGAAGATATAAGTAAAATTTTGAATATCTACAATAAACAAAACCAAAACATAACAAAGTTCATGAAATA
Organism: Arctocebus calabarensis; assembly: GCA_963573935.1. Classification (NCBI taxonomy): domain Eukaryota; kingdom Metazoa; phylum Chordata; class Mammalia; order Primates; family Lorisidae; genus Arctocebus; species Arctocebus calabarensis. The sequence goes on along the minus strand of CAUYON010124152.1, from coordinate 8,580 downwards.
AGGAGAAGAATGTTACTTATGCTGGACAATTAACATTTTATAGAAGAAATCAGTGGATCCACTTTTTCTTACATTAAAATGAAATATACGTTTGACCTCAGAGGTGATAATAATAAAAGAAATAGAGGGGGAGGTGTGGTGAGTAGTGGCCTCTGAAGAAAGAGACTCAGGGAGATTTTCTCCCTGGATGCACTTATCCTTCACATGGAAAGCAGCATACCCATGTATGCATGATGATTTTGCTACAGAAAACACCACAACTGTGGAGTAGGTCCTGGTGAACTTCGAATGACCCTGTGATAGAGTTTGTTCCTTGGTGATAAAGCCTCACCAATGTAAGCTCAGATGGATTTTAGCTGATACCTAGACTCATAAGTGCCAATTAAATAGGCAGAACATCAATTCCTTACAGAGATGAACAAGCAAGGTTGGGATGGGAGAGGCTGATATGAGAGTGGAAATGGGACAGAGGCCAAGCAACATCTCAGGGAGGGTTTGACTCAAGTGACTGGGTGTGTTGTTTATCCACAGTTCCTGAACAAGAAATCACAGATCTCTCTAACATCTTGATAAGCCTTACTTTTTCACTGTTTTTCTCCCACTTCCATTTCACAAATTAAACAACAAAGAAGAGTCCATTGGTCTCACTGAATTCCAGAAAGACTCTCACTGTTAGCACAAGACAGTTCTGCACCTCTGCACAGAAGAAAGAAGAAAAGGTAAGAGCTTATATCAAGATCAGTCTTTCCATAGTCGGAGAAGATTTTAGGGCTAAATTTTTGTCCCTGTGCTCCACCTTGGGGTTTCCATATGTGAAGGTTCTTGGAGGTTTCTTCAGAAAATGCAGGGGACATGAAGCTTCCTTCTGTGGAATGACTGCTGGAAGCTCAAATAGGGTAAAGCAAACTCTTTTCCCATTCATCTATCTTTCAATATTCTCCCCATACTCAAACTATTCAAATCTCCTGTTTTGGAGAATTTTTTTTTCCTCTTACATTAATTTAAACAGCAAGTGGATATGAAGACATTGTTTCCCAGAGTTGGACTGCTGTAAACCCATGTTTAATTGCTTTGTTTGCTCTCCAATGTTATTCTTTTTTGTATATATGGAAAGGTCTCAAGAAGAAACAGATGGTGCAAAGGGGAACAACTGAGATGTGATTCAAGGGAGAATATTGACAAGGATGGGCAGATTTAAAGGAAAGTGACAATGGGTGGATAAGTACCCTAAGGCAGCACTGGTGAAGCCCTGTTTCTACCTCTGTGCTTAATGACACAAGGCAAGGAACAGTGACCACAGACAGCATGATCACAGCTGTAGCTGGACAGGGAGGAGAGGACCACAAGGCAGGTGGGGAATCACTGCCATCACCCACACACAGACAAATAGAGAGTAGGGAGGTGGGACTTCCTAAGCTCTTTGCTCCTGCCCTGTAGTCTCTTGGTGGGGTCTCCCATTGACTCAATCCAACCAGAACCACAAGGAAGTGTGTCCCACTGATGAAGCAGATAAAAGCTACCCCCTACACATGCCAAACAGAGTACAGAATAGTGGAAAGCAAGTCCTTGTGTCAAGTGAGACTAAGCCTCACACCTGCTTATATCATCCTACTTGCTGGGGTTCTCTATCTAAATGTCATTAAATCATGTCTCATCTCAGCTTCATCAGGGTTACTTATTTCTATTTTCACACTGATTCTCTAGTGTCACTTTTATGAGGAAATGTCCACATTCAGTAAAAATTGCTAGTAAAGGAAAGGAAATTTTGATAAGAGAAGACATATTCTTTTTGGTTATACTATTAAATCGGCTGCTGTAACAGAGACTCCCAAATAGAAATATCTTAAACAAGAAAGTGCAGTTGGCCCTTCCCATGAATGGGTTCCAGATGCAGGGTTTCAACCAAACATGGATTCAAATGTTTGGTCAAAATAAATGGGAGGCACTGTGTCTGTACTGAATAGGAACCTTCTTTTTCCTTGTTATTCTCTAAACAATATGGTATAACAAATATTTACATAGCATTTTTATTGTATCAAGCATTATATGTGATATAAAAATGGTTTAAAGGAATGTGAGAATGTGTTAGTTATCTGTCAACCCTATGCCATTTTATATAAGGAAATGGAGAATAGACAGATTTTGGGCTCTACAGGGGTCCTAGAACAAACCTCTTCTGATGAACAGGGATGAGCATATTTCAGACCTGAGCAGGAGGCTTCAAGGCATCTTATATTAGTACTTCAACTGTGATGTTCTCTAATCCCTAATAGAGGTGACTTCATTCTTGGGGTAGTCTGTGGGTTCAGCCACACCAGTAATCTAGATTTTTGGAGAAGGAAGTGAGGGAGTGGAGAGGCTAAGTTTCTTACATTAATCCCAATTGCAAGGACTTGGTTCCATCTCTTCCTCTCATTCCCACACTGACCAGCACCTAGTCACATGCATCACAGAACAATGAGATCAGGGTCCTTTTGCTAACTAAAACTCTCAGAATTATGTTATAGAAGAAAAAAAATGAAGACTACAGGAAACGAGTAATGTCTACAGTCCCTGATGGTCTCTCAGAATCTGTGCTCGTGTGAAGGAAATCCTCAGAAAAACAAAATAGTAGGGCAGAGAATATTGGGGAAGCCAGGAGACCAGGGCTGGCACTGGGTCATGGTGTGTGCTCAGGAACATCCTTTGACTTTAAACCTCAGCTGCTTCTTATGTTAAATGAGGACATAATGGTAGTTGCCATGTAAGGAACACATGCTAAATTTAAAGGCATAATTTACTCCTGAAGGGGCTTTAGGTTTGATTAAGAAGACATATACATCACACTTTAAACATGAATGTTGAAAGTGTGAGGTACACTGAGTGGGGATGATGGAAGTTAATGTGATTATCCTCCCATTTTCTTCTCTGGCCATCCAAACCTCTGGGAGATTGGTTCTGTAAGAGGGCTCATGATTGATGCGTTTAGTCCTGAGGCCACTTTGCAACTGAGCAGGTGGATACATACTTACAATAGGAATTCTTCCATGCCTGTGAGTCCTCTAAATGTCAGAGCAAAGGCTGCCATTGTGAGGCAGAAAAGGGCTCCTGAATTCTGGGAACTAACTGTTCTAAATTGGTGTCCCTTCATCTCTTTTGTTTCCTATTGGATGGGCTTCTCTTTCTCTATCTGGAGATACCTTAGGTTACTTAGTTTTTCTTTATTCCAACCCAAGCACAGAAAGCCAACGTGAATTTAACTGGGGAATTATTTCTGATTTCCCCCTCAATATGTGTAATAAACACAGTTTTGGCAAGTCCAAGGGATGGTCAGAAAGGTGGACCCTGAGTCAGCTCCTCTGGGTTCATGTCCACACGGCCGAGGTCTGAAACAAATAGCACACTTTCTATCTACCCTTATTCCATCTTCTATGATATGACAATAATACTAATTCTTATCTCATAGGGTTGACACAGAATTAAAACAGACAAAAACTAACAAATTCTCAACCATCTATTGTTATTCAGCTAGTCCTTGCTGCTCAGTAGAATTTTGCACAAGAATCTTTCTTTACTTTCCCAAGTGGGTAGCTTTTCTCCTTTCCCTTATAGGCTTTGCTAACACAGAAGCTTCCATCAGATATGGGCACGGTGCTCCCAACATGGCAGGTTGGTCCTCACAATCAGAAATCAGACCACAGTTGCTCTTGTCTTGTTTGTATTCTCAGGGGCACCGGTGGAGCATTTTTCAGCATGGATCCAGCTACCCCAGCGGGGAACACAGAACCAACATCAAGGAATGGAAATCATGTGCCCCATTTTCGATTTTGTGAATTAGAGAATCAGATCACTACCTGGGTGCTCCTCATCATTGTCCTGGTCGGGCTGACAGGAAACGCGGCTGTGCTCTGGCTCCTGGGTTTCCGCATGCGCAGGAACGCCTTCTCCGTCTACATCCTCAACCTGGCCGCGGCTGACTTTCTCTACCTCTGCTGCTGCATTGTCCTTGCCTTGTGGATCCTCTTCAACAGTTTCTTCGATATTCCCGTCATATTAGCCTCTGTAGGCATGTTTTCATACTTTACAAGCCTGAGCATACTGAGCGCCATTAGCACCGAGCGCTGCCTGTCCGTCATGTGGCCCATCTGGTACCGCTGTCGCCGCCCCAGACACACCTCAGCTGTTGTGTGTGCCCTGCTCTGGGCCCTGTCCCTGCTGTTAATCACCCTGGTGTTTTGTAGCTGTTTCTTTATGTATTGGGTTGGTGACCATAATTTGTGTCAGACATGGCGACTCATCATAACTGCATATCTGATTGTTTTCTTTGTGGTTCTCTGTGGCTCTAGCCTGACCCTGCTCACCAGATTCCTATGTGGATCTCGGGGGATGCGGCTGACCAGACTGTACCTGACAATCCTGCTCACAGTGCTGGTCTTCCTTGTCTGTGGCCTGCCGTGCGGCATTTACTGGTTTCTATTAGGCTGGTTTCATGAGGTAACCAGAGCTCTCCCTTGTTATATTGATACAGTTTCCATAATGCTGTCTTGTGTCAACAGCAGTGCCAACCCCCTCATTTACTTCTTCGTAGGCTACTTTAGGCAGCAGCGACAGGAAAGACGACAGACCCTCAAGATGGTTCTCCAGAGGGCTCTGCAGGACACTCCTGAGGGGGATGACTGTGGATGCAGCTTTCCTCAGGGAACCCTGGAGCTGTCAGAAAGCAGATGGGTGCAGTGAGGAACATCCTCTGTCCTGGTCAGTGAGATGTGACTCTGATAGTTAACATAGCCCTGCCACACTTGATAATTATGCGTATGTTTCTCAAACTGCCACTGTTATGCTTCAGCGATTCCCCAGATTCGTCAAATAGATTTCTTTTTAACCTTTTCCACTTTTACTCATAGAAGAAGTACTACTACAATGGCAAATTGCTTCCAACCTTGATATTACTGAAATTTTATCATGTCATCTTCCTCTGAATCTGATTTTTTGCAGATTTTGGCCGGGGCGGGTTTGAAGCCGCCACTTCCAGTAAATGGGGCCAGTGCCCTACTCCTTTGAGCCACAGGTGCTGCCCCCCTCTGAACCTTTCTTACTGATAAAGTTTTCTTTGCAAGAAAGAATTCTCTTAAACAAAACCGTAAAAGTCTTCTTTATAATTGGAACCTAACTGACAGTATCAGAAAAGATTCTTTATTTATCTCATAGAATATTTTCCCCTGAAAATATATTCTTTCTATGATGGAGAAAGCAATGCAGCAGGCGGGAAGTTAGGTTCTCAGAAAGTGAGTTGTGCAGCCTCTGCATCTCCTTCAATTCTCAATTATTAGAGAAAATAATTTCTTAGAGATAGACTTTGCACCTTCATAAAGACAATCTAGAAGATTGATTTTATGAAAAATGTCCTGTGTCTATGGCATGTCATTTCTCCATGACATGGTGACAAGGTGACCCTGGCTTCTAGTAAACAAAATCGTGGCCCTTACCCTGGACAAGTGCTGAGTGCTTATGAGGCTCTTCCTAAAGCTGGGGACCAGTGTGGCATCTCTAAACATATCCCACCAGTTCCTGCTTTGACCCTGGCAGCCTCAGAACTGCTTTCAAAATAGCATTTATCTTGAAAGCCATTTGTTATTAGCTCACAGTCCCCCTTTTAAGAGAAATATGTATAATTCCAGTGTTTGTATAGTTTTTGAACAAATTGTCCTGACTTTAACTTTCACATATTTTCATGGCCAGTCATGGAGAGGAATGGATATCATGCTTACAAGGACAGTTACTGATTCTTATCACATTAAAAGGAAATGCTGAGAACAGGACAGTCTCCTGGCAAGCCTAGAGATGTTTTTGTGACATAGGGGCACTTCCCCAAGTAACTCAGTGTTGTGGAGTGAGATAAGATTGGTCACTCATGAGTAAGCATGTGTTAAACATTGATGCTTGGTACTTCTTCAGGGGGGCTGTGGGGAAAGAACATGTGATGAAAGAACACATAACGAAAGAGCATGTGGCAATCCTTAAGCATGCAGCCCTTGTGTGTAATTACCTTAACTCTCCACACCTATTGTGTATGTTAATTACCTTAATTCTTCACACCTGTTGTGTATGTCATTACCTTAATTCTCCACACCTACTGTGTATAACCTTAATAAATAACCATTGCAGAGTGGGCTCAGGGCTACCCTGCACTTAAGGGTATTCTGCCTCCTGTAAACTTGAACTTCTAATCTGTGTCATGCATGGTTCCTTTGTGCAGTGACTGAGACCAGGGCCATAGGGTGGCAACATCTGGTGCAGATGGCAAGATACTGCAGGATACAACAGGACACTCAGAAGTAAGTGAAGCCTTCTGTAGACAGCAGGAGGAAGTCCCAAAGGGAAATTCCACTCAGAGAAAGTGAGACCTTTGGCCATACTAGAAACAAAGGAACTTGCTCAGATAAGTGAGGCCTTTGGTAAATAATAAGCAAAGATATTTAGAGAAAATAATGAGTGACTTCCTGTTTGGGGAGTCATGAGAATTAGAAACTGAGGAAGGAGGTGATGTTCAAGCAGAATTTGAAAGTGAGATTAGTCAGGTTCAGTGGGAACCTGGACCTGAGAAGAATTGGGAACCAGGAGTGTATGAAGGTTTTTCTGGCCCTTCCTTGGGGGTGGAAGTATGTGATACAGACATGAATAAGCAGGAAAATACTCCAATGACCATTATGGCAACTCAGATTACACAGTTGGAAGACCAGTTCAATAGTATCACAGTTAGAAATGCTAACACAGCTCCTGACACAAGGATTTGTCCTGGCACGCAAACAGGCGCACACCTGTCACCACCAGCACCTTCAGTCAAGTCCTTCATCTGTCCTCCCCTCTCCCACTCACAGGCAGTGGGAAGCACAGGTTGGGGGCAGTGGTGGTAGAGGAGCACAAACTGGGGGTGGGTGGATGATGCTGTGAGATGCCACCCCCTCCCTGCCCGCCTTCCCTGAGTTCAGGACCACCTCCTCCTTGCCCCTGCAGGCTTGGGACTCAGGCAAGTGGCAGTGTCTACCAAGTAAGTGAGTCTGAGGTCGCCCCTCATCCTGGGGGTGCTGTGGTCCCAGAAATGGTGGGGGCCATCCAGGTCAGTTCAGGAGTGACAACTTCAGTGGGGCAGGCACGCCTGCACATGCCTGACCCTGCTCTCTAAAAAAATAAAAAATTAAATAAATAAAATAATAGTTAAAAATGTTAACATAGATCACTCAACATTGCCCTCAGTGCCTCGTTATGTAGATGATCCACATGTGACTTCTATTATGAAGTTTTGATTAGGCGAAAAACCAGACTTTACTTTTGAGGATACTATAGGGCTTTTCCCAGCCACGGTTACTAGTATCCCTCCTAGTCCAAAGTACCCTCAAGGGAATCCACAGGCAAAGAATATGGGTCTGGAAACCTACCCACTCACCAGCAACTTAAGCCCGTCCAATCCCTTTTACATGCCACCCTGGGTAGTGCTGCTTTAGATTTACCAGCATGTGATAATGTTCTTTTGCTTTCCAACATGGGAGAAAAGAAATTAAAACTAGGAATATGTATTCCTATTCCCCCAGACACTGTTGGGTTATTGTTAGGAAAAAGTCTTATGGAGTGTTTGTCCACATGAGTGTTATTGATAGTGACTTCTTGGGGAAATACAGATCATTATTTCAGTAAACCAACCAACTCAAATTTTAGCATGACAAAAGATTGCTCAAAAAATAAAATAAAATAAAATAAAGATTGCTCAATTGCTACTCCTGCCTCACATTAAATTACAAAAGTACTGGTAAAAAATGCACTGGTGGTCTCGGCAGTACAAACAGTATTTTTTGGCAAACATCTATTGATAAGAATAGGCCTCAATTAACACCCACTTTAAAGGATAAATCCTTCACTGGTCTGTTAGATACTGGTGCAGATGTCTCAGTCATGGCTTTAAATCTGTGGCCTAACGAGTGCTTGAAACAGATAGTTGTTACTTTTAAAGGCATAGGAACTTTAAATTCAGTCTTTCAAAGTACATTACCTTTACCTTGTTTGGGACCAGATAATCAAAATGCTCAAATTCAACCATACATAGCTGATATTGCTATTAACTTGTGGGGTCAAGATTTACTTCAACAATGGAAAATTGTAATAACTATACCTTCCTCTCATACTAATTCCTTTCAAATGTCAAATTTAGGACAGTGGCCACTGGTCCCCCAAATGCTCTCAAGCTATCTTGGAAAAGCAATAATACAGTGTGGGTGGAGCAGTGGCCATTGACTAAAGAAAAACTGAATGCCTTGTTATTTTTAATTCAGGAACAGTTAGAGAAAAGACATATTGAGCCCTCTACCAGACCTTGGAATTCTCCTGTCTTTGTTGTAAAAAAGAAATCAGGCAAATGAAGAATGCTCGCTGATCTTCAAAAAGTTAATTAAACTATTGTTCCCATGGGTCCCCTGCAACCAGGACTTTCTTTACCCTCCATGATCACTTCCAATTGGTATTTATATGTCATTGACTTAAAAGACTGTTTTTTCAAAATATACTTACATCCTGAAGACAGAGCACATTTTGCCTTTTCTTTATCTTCCT
>CAUYON010124151.1:0-17584 GCA_963573935.1 Arctocebus calabarensis | reverse complement strand
AAAGAAAGATGGTGACTTTTCCTCTTTCATACTTACATGGATGGAGCTGGAACACATCCTCCTTAGCAAAGTATCTCAAGAATGGAAGAAAAAGTATCCAATGTATACAGCCCTAATATGAAGCAAATTTATATCTTTCATGTGAAGGCTACAGCTCAATTATTGCACAAGAAGATGGGGAAAGGGGGAGAGGGAGGGGAGGGGAGGGAGAAGGTGGGGGGAGAGAGGATAAAGGGTGAGAACACACTTAAGGTGCATCTTTGGCGGGTCAGGAAGAAACTACTAAATGCAGAACAAAAATGTTTTCACACAGTAAATGAGAAAATCTCATGAATGTTATGTCAAACAGGCAGATGAAAATATCTCAGATTGTACATGAAGCCTGCACACTGTACCCCATGATTGAACTAATGTACACAGCTATGATTTAATAAAAAAAAAATAAAAATAAATAAAACAAAGACATCAAATAAAAAAATCAGTGCAGAACAATGTATTTTGTATAGTCTTGTTTGTATATATATGTATATACATATATATACATACATATTTGTAAAATGGAAAATAGAAGAAAGTTAGAGAAATGAACAAATCTCTCTGGGAAAATAAACATACGCAGAGCTGGGAGAAAATGAGTAAGACTTCTTATAGTATTCCCTCTTATGGATTCTGAATATTGTTCCATGGGAATATTACCTATTTGTTTTAATTAAATATTAAAATTTATAAAGGCCCAGTTATAAGCATCTCCCATAAGCAGGACAAAGAGGTCATGACCTTGGAGGCTCCAGATTCAGGGCTGCAAAGCTGACTCTGTGGTACTCCCAGCTACAGGGATGCTTACAGAGGGGAGAGCAGCAAGAAGAGTGTCGTCTATATGGCAGGTGCTTCATGAAAATTAAACATGTGAAATAAGTTGCCAGAAAAGGTGACAAAGCTTCGGAGACTTCATGAGATCAAGACATATAGGTCGTAGCATCTGGAGAAGGGACTTGAGGGACTCAGTGGGAAGGAACAAGGTGAGATTTAAAACCACCAGGCAAAGGTCAGCACGCCTAGTCCAGATGGTCCCTGCCTGTTTTCGAGTTTCCTGGTGCTCCCAGGCCCGGAAAGGGATATGAGTAGAGTGTTAATTGGAAATAAGGACTTGACTGCAGGGAAAGAAAACGCCTCAAACCTTTGCTCAGCCCATAACCTGGGGCTCTGGGAGGCACTAAGGAAGTTACGTGGCCTCCTTTTGTTTATTTTAAATATGCATACATATTTTTATTCTTTTTGTATTACTATTCTTTTTGTTGAAATTGTTTCCCACCATTTTCTATACGGTAGCCTAGAAGCTTTTAGTTTGGAGAATCCTGCAAAGTCATATTTCTGTTACTATCCACACTATATATTTGGGTCCTGATTAATTAAAAACCCAGCCACATCTGTTCATGTTCCTATATTGTTCTCTAGAGAAAGCAAAGCGGGAGTCTGATGCCCTACACATAATCAGCCGACCCCCCAGGAAGGAAGCGTATCTTGTACGTCTTGTACATCTTGGAGCCAGCTCGGGGGCGGACTAACAACTCTTTTATTGTTCTACATCAGCTTCTATTGGTCTGTCTCCTCAATTCTGTGTTGTTGTATTTCTTAGCTGAGAGGAGCATATAATTTATTGTTCCCAAATAGAACATTTTTGAAAATGAAGGTAGGATGGTATTGATACTGCTGTGGGTATTGCTGTGAGATAGATATCAGGCAGAAGCAGGGATGAAACAGGGACTGTCCCACTGCAACTGGGGTATTAAGTTTGGGTGCACCTCCAAAATTTGCTATGCCCAGGGGAAGAGATGAAAGGAAGCCCATATAGCACATTTAAATATCTAAAAGCTCTACATAAAGCTAAGGAAGCATTAAATAAATATTCACTATACTCCAGCTCCAATAGGGTGGCTTGTGGTGAGCTGGCCCCCAGACCCAGGACCTGGCCCCCAGACCCAGGACCTGGCCCCTGGAGCACGTGGATTATCCCCTTTCTTTTTCTCCCTGGGCACTTTCCAACAATGTGAGGGGCCTTGGTGTGCTCATGTGCAGACAAACCAGCTCACATTTCAAGCTTTGCTCCTACCTCCCAGAAACAGCTATGCGTTGGAGTGGGAGGCATGGTTTTTCCTTGGGAAGAAGTTTTGGGGTCCCAAGTGCCCAGAATATGGTCTAAAAGGTGAAGCACCAGCTCTGGGTGGGCATGATCCATGATCTTACAGATTCCTCACTCTCTGGGGAGGGTGTGACCAGAGTAGAACCAGAGCATTGTCTTCTAAAGTATGGGGCCCAGGGCAGAGTCTTCTTCTCTAATGTTATGGACTGAACTGTGTCCCCAGAAATTTATAGGTTGAGGCTTTAACCCCCTAAGTGACTGTATTTGGACTTGGAGCCTTTAATGAGGTAATTAAAGTTAAATGAGGTCATATGGGTGGGGACGTAATGTCCTTATAAAAAGAAGACCCCACTGAGATTGTTCTCTCTCTCTCTCTCTCTCTCTCTCTGTGCACAGGCACAAAAAAAGGGGCCATGTTTGGACACAGCCACATCCGGAAAAGTGAACCTGAATCACTTTATGAACCAAACAGAGAAGTCTTACCTGAATCTGACCCTACCAGTACCTTGATCTTGGGCTTCCTTCCAGTCTTCAGAATTGCAGGACGCAAATTTCTGTCGTTTAAGGCTTCCAGCGTGTAACATTTGGTTATGGTAGCCTGACCAAATGGATGCAGCTGGGGACTGCAGCGGGGGTCTTGTGCATGGTCACTCTGGTCCTAGATACCATCTCTGCTTTGTAAGTGCTGTGAGGCTGAAAGAACAGGCCCTTGGAGAGGAAAACTGAGATTAAGGAAATGAGAGTGGGAGGTAAGGGAGAAAGGCTGACCATAAAGCATTGTCAGGAAGGTTGGGCTCACAGAGACCTCCTTCTCTCTTCATTCACTTATTAATTAGTTCATTCATTCATTCCTGCATTCATTTGACGAGAATTTGTCAGATCCAGGCATTGTGCTAGACAGTGGCAATGCATTTTGAGAAATACAAACGAGACTTCTTCTCTCTCCATGGACCTACTTTCTAGTGAGATCCCTGGGCAGTGGTGTCAGAATGACCCATTTGGAAATGCCAGCTGGCACGTGGGTCCACAACCCCATTCTTCAATGTACATCCTGGGGGTGACCCAGGGTAGAGGTGTGTGCCCCTGTTGCCTTGGTGATCACCTCTCCCCCTAACACCTCTGGCAAGGGGAAGAGGAGGGTGGGTGTGACCTATCAGCTCAGCTGGACCCCAGCTGTGTCTCTGGGGAGGCAGCAGGACAAAGAAGTTGCAGAGAGGTAAGCTCTGACAGGCTCTCCAATTCCTGGCTCTGTGTGTGAAAAGGTCATGAATTCAGCAGCAGGCCTTGGAGGGGAGGCGTCAGATTCCTGAGGGTCCCCAGGTGGCTGTATCACCTCCCAATCCCCCATCCTTCAGAAAACAACTGGACTAGAAGTTTCCCAGATGCCCTGGCTTCTTAATCCACCTGAGATTAGCTGTAGTTTCTCACTAGCCTAAGAAGGGTGTCTCAGCACTTTCTTGCTTTATTTTAAAAGGAAACAAAGGAAAAACTAGGCTTTCCTCCTTCTCTTCCTCCTCCCTCTCCCTCTTCACCCCCTTCCTAAGCAGACTGTAGTTTTAACTTCTCAAGTTCAGCTCAGTGTCCTGCAAATGGCATTACTCTGTGTCAGGATTTTAGGTAATATATGTTTTTTAGGGCTTCAAAATACAGTTTATCTGATTAGCTGTGATCACCTAAATAAATTTTTAACAAGTACTTGTTTATTTTTTCAGGAAGTAATTTTCTTTATTTCCCCCATCCCCTACATATCTTTTTCATTGTCAGTTATTTTCAATGTTATAAGGACACCAGCTGACCCCCTATCAGAACATGCCTCTAAATTTCTCCCAAATGAGGGAATCAAAGAAAATGTTCAACACATACCTTGACCATGAGACCAGCTTTCAGCAGGTTCTGTTCATTGCTTTGAACTGCTCTTTGGAAACATCAAGAGAACAAATTTCCAAATTAAAATAATTGGGGGGGAACCTACAAAATGCTAAAGAAAGAGGCAAAGTTCATACTTTTACATCCAGCTTTACCTGCAGAGGTGAGTGATAATCTGTGACTCAGAATGGTGTGGTCAGTGTCCTGTGTTTGCTTTTATTCTCTCTGTCTAGCTGTCTTTCTCGGTCCTCTGGGTCTGTAAGTTACAGCTTCCTTTCAGTCCTGAAAGGATCGATATGAAAGGGCTATGCCAGGGGTCCTCAAACTACAGCCCGCGGGCCACATGCTTTGGAAATTGTATTTGTGAATTGTGAATTGTATTTGTTCCCATTTTGTTTTTTACTTCAAAATAACATATGTGCAGTGTGCACAGGAATTTGTTCATAGTTTTTTTTTTTTTTAAACTCTAGTCCAGCCCTCCAACGGTCTGAGGGACAGCGAATTGGCCCCCTGTTTAAAACGTTTGAGGATGCCTAGGCTATGCAAACAGCAAATTCTGCTTCTGAAAGGAGAAAAAGACTGGAGGGAGTTAATATGTGCATGTCAAATTACTAGACTGAAAAGACCTTTTCTACTTTTCCTAGGAAAATTTCACACCTCTGTGCCCTTACTGCTGCACCTGTTTATGCCTGGTCCATGGGCCCACAAAGTCATCTTCTTCAATGAGTCTTGAAAGCTTCTTATAGAGTCTCAGGCCCCAGCATTTAGCCTTGAATCTGCAAGTGGCCTCCATCCAAGATCCCCACCCTCAAATCTGATCCCCACCCAGTCCCAGATCTAAAATTAGCCTATTTCCCAGGGTGCATCAGTCTGGTCTTTCTGGCTCTTCACTCACTCATCAAGTAAGTTCTTGGCTGATGATTCAGGAAGCCTGCAGGGCTGGTGATCCACCAAAAAGGTTTCAGTGCTTCCCAGGTCTCTAAGGAGCCCAGGCGTGGTGCAAGTGTCCAGTGAGTAGGTGCTACCATCACCAAGATAATGCCATACATAGCCTTAGCTGGGGGATCCTGGCTCTGTTCCCTGCCCTGCCCTTCAGCATCTCCTAAAAATTCTCCTCTTCCATAAAGCCCTCAGAGAAAAAGTAAAGGGAAAAGTGAGACTGTGAGATTCTCATTATTTGAATGTGCTCACACTCAAAAAACATGGCATGTCTCACTGTGGGTCATCTACCCAATCAACAAGACTGAGCATGTGCTACAAGGCACCAGGGAAGCAGAGATTAAACAAAAAATAGAAAAGTTCACCTCTAATAAACTTTTGCCTAATTTTGTAGTCAAAATATCCAGAAGAAAAAGAAAATTATTTTCACTTTAATAAAACTTGTAAGTCCCATCCTTTAAAATTTGGTGTTGTATTTATTTTGAATGCTACATCAAACTTTTTTCCATGCCTCCGGTCTCTTAGGGTCTTCCTGTGACACTGTCTCTCACGAAAACAGCACAGGGTCAAAGGTCTTTGCAGAGTGTGGACTAACATCTAGATGTCCAAGCTGGTTGTGTGATCTTGGGCACATAGTGTAACTTCTCTGGGAGTTTGGTTTCGTTTCATACCAAATAAAATTGGCCTCAATGTTCATAGTCTCTTTCAGTTCTAAAAGTCCAGGATACTATGACTTTGCAGAAATACATATATTAATATATATACAATAGAACCTCTGTTAAGTGGCCCACTCAAGGGACTATAATTATCTGGTCAACATACGAAGGTGGCCAACATAAGGAACTGGGCCTACTGTATTGATACGAACAGGTGGTACTTGTCCAATCTATGAGAATGAGGTCAACTTAAGGACTGGCTCATTGAGGATGAAGATTCTACTGTATTCCTGTACATGGAATTCCTGAAGTGTTAGTATAGTGAAAAGTTAGTGTTCTAATTAGTGCCATCATGGCTGGTAGCCTCAGAGGCCACAGTGGCCTATAAAGCAAGAATGAAACTTTGCCATATGCCTTCCAATCGCTGCTCTTTCCGGACATGGCACATGACTCCATGGCTTGAAGTGGGTTGGTGAGTGCACCCTCCATGACACAAAGGACTCTCTGGTGCCTGGGTGCTTAGCAGAAACTGTGAGCCCATATTAGACCACCATGTTCCAATGAAAGAGAGGAAAACAGCTGCTGGCCCACATTTGCACCATTCTTGAAACACCCAGCCTCTGCTCACATAACTCCTCTACTCAGTCATTGGACAAATCTCAAGGACTTTTCCTAGCCCCCTTTCCTGACCCAATCTGCACACCCCCAGGGAAATCCTGATCACAGCCCTCTGGGCCTTGATCCCTTGGGGAATGTAGTAAATCCCACCTCTTTAAGGAGCCTGCAGGCTTTGGTGCCTTGTGACACCTAGCAAACCTGGGGTCTCTGACATGGGAACTTGATGGCCAGGAAATTAGCCACAGCTCCACCTGCACCATCAGCTCTGCCCAGGGTGAGAAGAGGGAAGGCAGGAGGGTGGGCAGGTGGGCAGGCAGGCAGTCCACCCCAGATGCCAGCAACAGCAAAGAGCAGCGGCTCCATGACTGATGTTTGGTCCTTGGTTGAAGAGGAGGAATAGGCAGTTTCTGCGGAGATAATCCAATCTGAGGAGGCTTCTTAGAGGAGGTAGGAGTCTGGAAGCATTTTAAAGGAGGAGATTAAAGAGGAGGCTCTCCACAGGCAAAACCAAACTGCTTAGCTGCCTTAGTGCTAGAGGTGGTGAACTCCTTGAACTGCCTCAGTGGGTGGTCTTGCTGTTGTACAAATTACTCACTGACCCCCAGGAGAAAGCTGTGGCAGGGCTGCCCAGGTTTGGGCTGCTGTCACTGCTCTGTTTAGGCTGAGCGGGAGGCAGGCCTTAGCCTGAAGAGGAGCCCAGGCAGAAGAGGAGAGGAAAAAGCCTAAGAGACACAGGACCATGGGGTCCTGCAGAGCAGGGCTGCTGTCTGGACACCTGGCGCTCCACCCCTCCTCCCTTCATCCCCCTGCACTCACAGAGCCCTCTAGAACCAACTTTTTTCCTGCCAGATGTATTGAATCTCCTTCCCCTTCCTAATTGAAGACAGCTTTTCTTTCAGTTTGAGAGGAAAGAGGAGGGACAAGCCCTGCAGCCTTTACCCTTGTTGCCTCCCCCCTCCATCCTCTGGGTGGGAAATCGCTCCATTTCTAAGCAAAAGGTGGGGTTAAATGGTTCATCCAGCCCCTTCCCAGCAGAAAGCAGTTCTCAGAAGGACTCCAGCCCCTTTTTCCTGGTGGGAGGTATGTGCTCCTCACCGCATCTCCCCCAGCTCTCTTCCCTACGGGCACTTACCTCAATACAGTGGGGTGGGGATGGCTGCAAACCCCCTTGCCAAAGAGAGGCTCTGATTCCTAGCAGTCAGCAGAGAACAATGCCTCTTTGCCCCAGATCAGATGTCTTTCCCAGGAGAGCACTGTGGCCAGCTTGAGAAAGTATTCTCTTTTCTCACCAAGTAGAAGCGAGACCACTCAATTAGAGATAACTATAGTTCCACATCAGTTTCTTGTCCCACGGGCAAGAAATTAGCATCAGAAATCCTTTTGAGATTCACCAAGGCATCTGCATTGCTCCTTGGCAGCCCTGGTGGTTCTGCAGATGGAGTTTAATATTCTGAGATTCTGGGAACCAAGAGGCAAAATGAAAGACCCTCGCACAGCACCATGGAGGAGGAGCTCTCTTCCATGTCATCAGTAACCTACATTTTTCAGACCACCCAAGTCTGAGGGTAAAAATAGGATCCCAAGAGCAGGCACAGAATTTCTTCAGGAAAATACTCTTCTGTTCTATAGACATGTTAAGTTCTCTTCTCAAATTTCTTCCAACTAGTCCTGGGTTTCTGTCTCCCTTGGTGTCTCGTGGGCAGCTTCAGAGGGTGTCTCAGGCATGCTCTGCAAACTGGTGCACTGGGCTGCCACGTAATATCTGGGGCTTTATCCTCTCCTGCCCTGGGGAGTCATTATCTGGGGTAATGACTCCAGTCACTGCTGAGATTCTGTCACTAATGGCTACCAAAGGCATTCAGTTCCTGCCTGTGACTAGTGTCCAGGTCATTGATGTCCATGGTGGGGCACACTCCCCACTAATCAGTTCTGCAGATGCCCTGTATACTCATATCCCAGCCCTTTTTGTTTTCATTTTGGTTTCTCGCCAATATCACAAAATTATAGTGACCAGCATCAAAAGTGAAAAGAATCTGCCCTCTCTTCTAGAACCAGTGGCTCTCTGACAATAAGTTCAGTCAGTGATTTCTTGTGTAACTAAACACTTGCCAGCCCGGACCCCATCAGTTCTTCACACATGCCGCCTCTCTTATGAATCCTGGCTCCCAGAAGCCCTGATTCAAGCTGAAACTGATTCAAAATTTCCATGACCGTGGTAGGTAAGAACTTGAGTTTGAATCCTGGCTCCACACTTTTTATCTCTGAGGCTTAGTTTCCTCATCTGTAAAATATGGACTTTATGAGGCTGTTTATATAACAGTAATTCATATGTCACAGGGTTGTGTTAAAGGCGATGCATGCAGCTTACTTAACACTGTGTTTAGAATACAGTTGATAAACGTTGGCTATTATAATAATTATAATTTTTTTTTTCTTAAAGAAAAAGGAGCTGAGGTCAGGAAAGATGAGATGACTTATCCAAGATTACACAGCCAGTGAGTGGCCAAGCCACAACAAGGAAGGTAGCTCCAGGCATCTGACTCAGGGTTGGGCCCTCTTGAATAACACTGCCTTCCATTGCTCTGCAGTTGAGCTGGGGAGTTTTTTTTTCCTACTTATTTTCACTGTTGAGTTCCCAGATGAAACAACTTGGTGAACTTTTTCTTTTTCAAAAGAAAAAGGCAAGGAAAGATGAAGAAGAACCAGACTGCAAATTCCAGGGATGCAGAGAGAATTGTCCATTAGTTGTTTGATGGTGGCCAGTGTCTTCAGGTCACTATTTTAAGGAGGAAGTCAGAAGTCAAAGCGTGGGCGATTGTTCCCTTACTTATAGAGGCTGAACTTGGCGGCGCCTGTGGCTCAAAGGAGTAGGGTGCTGGCCCCATATGCCAGAGGTGGAGGGTTCAAACTCAGCCCCAGCCAAAAACTGCCAAAAAAAAAAAAAAAGAGGCTGAACTTAAGACCAACAAAAGGAAGGAGGTTTTGCCAAAGTGGCAGCGCTGGAACTAGAACCCAGGTCTAATCTTTCTTTTCATGTGATCTCAATCTAGAAGGTTTCCCCAAGGCTCCAGAGTCAGACTTAAGAAGGAACACATCTCTCCACATGCTAGTGACATGTATGGTGGACCAATAGCACAACCTGGGCTCATCAGGCTGACACAGACAGCCAGAGGGCAGCCATGAAGCCTTCCCTCTTCTTCTTGCTGTTAAATCTTAAACACTAAGTTTGAGAGAAAGAATATTTTCCAGCAGACTAGTTCGATCCTCTACTAAAATAAGCAGACACTTTTGTGGTGGGAATACTCTGTACTATCTATTATTGCATAATTAATTACTTTAAGACTTAATAGCTTAAAAGAATAAACTTTCATTATCTAACTTTCTGTAGGTCTGGAATTTGAGTGCAAGTTAACATGGGGAGTTTTGGCTTGGATTCCTTTATGAAATTTCAGTCAAGATGTTAGTGGGGGCTGCAGTGATCTGAAGGCTTGATTGGGGCTGGAGGCTCTGCTTCCAAAGTGGTAACTTCAGATGGTTGTGGGCAGGAGGCTGGTTCCTCAGCACAGGGAGGTGAAAAGCCAGGCACAGCTGCTGATGTCCCCAGAGGGACTTCTCAGGAGAGCCCAAAGAGGAAACTGTGTATTTCAGTCTCAGAAGTCCCATACTATCACTTCTGCCATATTCTAATCTTTAGGAGTCAGTTACTATGTGCAGCTTACCTTAATGGAAGGAGAGTCTTGAGGGAAGAAATACCAAAGAATTTGTGGATAAACATTAAAATCATCATGTGGGGCAGCGTCTGTGGCTCATCGAGTAGGGTGCAGGCCCCAGATAACGAAGGTGACAGGTTCAAACCCAGACTCAGTCAAACTTCAAAACAGAAAAATAGCCTGGTATTATAGCAGGCGCCTATAGTCCCAGCTACTTGGGAGGCGGAGGCAAGAGAATCACCTAAGTCCAGGAGTTGGAGGTTGCTGTGAGCTGTGTGACACCACGGCACTCTACCAAGGGTGATAAAGTGAGACTCTGTGTTCTCACATGAGATAGAATCATCATGTGTTCTATCTGCCTGAGGACTATCTGTTTGTTAGTAATTATATCATTGGTTACCCACAAAAGATAAGAAAATTACTCATTTTCTTTTTCCAAAGAATTTATATTTAAATATGTGCTAATTATAAATGTTTGGGACAGCACTGACCAGGAGGTGGTGGCTCAGATTCTTTTCACACCCTGCCTCTGACAGGCCACAAGTCTTGGATATGCTACCTCTCTTTCTGGACCTTAGTTTCCTTCTTTGTAAGATGAACTCTCTGTCTTTTCAACAAATGGTCCTGGGAATACTGTATATCCACATGCAAAAGAATGTTTTGGATTCTTACCTCCCACTATATACAAAACTTAACTGAAAATGGTTAAAAAACTAAATGTAAGGCCTAAAATTATAAAACTCTTAGAAGAAAATGTAGGAGAAAAGCTTCATGACACTGGATTTGGCAATGATTTCTTGGATATAACAGTAAAGTCACAGGTAATGAGAGAAAAATAGACAAATTGGATTTAATAAAATGTTTTAAAATTATGCATCAAAAGATAACATCAACCATGTAATGTCAACTCACAGAATGGGAGAAAATATTTGCAAATCATATGGGAATTATCTGATTAGGAATTAATATCCAGAATACTTAGAGAACTCCTTAAACTCAGCAACAAAAGACAAGCCAATTAAAAAATGGGCAAAGGACTTAAATAGCTATTTCTCTAAAAAAGAGATACACAGGGGCAATGAGCACAAGATGCTCAGCATCACAAGACATTGGAAAAATGCAGATCAAAACCACCATGAGGTACCACCTCACATTCATTGGGGAAGCTAAATTAAAAAAAAAAACACAGAAAAAACTGGAAATAATAAGTGTTGGCCAGAATGTGGAGAAGTTGAAGCCCTTATGTATCGTCATGAGTATGTAAAATGGTACATATGCTATGGAAAATAGTATAATAGTTCCTAAAAAATTAAAAATAGAAGTACCATATGATCCAATATTTCCACTTCTGAATATGTACCCAAAGAACTAAAAGTGGGGTCTTGAAGAGATATATGTACATGCATGTTCATAGAAGCATTGTTTGCAATAGCAACCCAACTGTTCATAGATAGATGATGGGCAAGGAAATTATGGTGCATACATACGGCAGAACAGTATTCAGCTTTAAAAGGGAAAGAGATTCTCATATGGACTACAACATGGATATATCTTGAGGACATTATTGTATGTGAAACAAGCCAGTCATTAAAAATGGAAATACTGTAAGATCCCACTTGTATAGGGTACTTAGTTAAAATCATAGTGACAGGAAGTATCATAGACTGATGGCTTCCAAGGGCTGGGGTTAGAAGGGAATGGGGAGTTATTGGTTAATGGGTATAGAGTTTTAGTTTTACAAGATGAAAAACAGTTACAGAGATGGATGATGGTGATGGGTACACAACATCATGAATGTATGTAATACCACTGAACCATGCATATAAAAATAGTTAAGATGAAAAATTTTATGTGTATTTTACCACAAAGACAATTGTGAAAAAAAGCAAAAAAAAAATGAAATGAGGTGCTTGGGCAGAAAGATTTGTAATGTCTCACTGGCTCTATTATTCTCTTCTCCAACATTGCCTATTAGAGCTTAGAGTCCTTGTATGACAATCTCTCTGTGTGCTCCACCTATACACACATGTGGATGTTTAACATTCATTTGTATGTGTCTCCAAATTTCAAAAGCCTACTTAAATAAATCCTTCATGACCCTTTAGTTTTTGGAGGGAAGGTGGGGCTGTTTATATTACAAGAACATATTTTATTTGCCTACAGCAGCCGAGCACAGCATGTTATTACTATAAATGGGGCATGATGGTGTTTTGTTATGAAACGCCTTTTGATGCAGGACAGACACAGTCCAGTGACTTCTAAATATATTTCAGCCTACTGTAAAAAATAAAATGACAGATCTTCTCATGGCCACGGGGGTCTTCTGAACACATTTCCAGGAATTTGAGGCCATTTACTAAATCCAAACAGAGAAATATTATTTTAATGGTTATAGATGTGGCCACTCAGCTTTGAACACAGCTTTCCTCCCCTTACTCCTAGCTTTCCTGTCTGGAGCCCAGCATGAATCAGTCAGCCCAGGGAACAAAAGAAGTGACATACCTGAGGGTCTTTTACAAGATAGGACACCAACCATTGAGTTACTCCACAGACTACCCTGACTATTCCTTAACCCACCATTCCACATCTAAAATACTCATTAATCAGGTGTTTGTTTTCCCTCTAAGGCTACTCACTTTTAGAACAAAATTCTTAGGGGGGAAAATATCTTTTTTTTTTTTTTCTGCTTGGCAATACTCTCAGTTTGGGAATTGAAGAAATGGAGAGTTGCTACGAGCTTTCATAATCTCTGGGTCCTCCAACTGTGGCTACATCTCCCAGAGAATGGCCCAGACAGGTCCAGAAGGTGTTTCTAAAGGTACTTGTGGTAGTGCTGGCTGCAGAGTTGTGGGAATTGGAGTTGGTCAGCTGCCTATCTGCGGGAACAGATAAGTATAATGTGGCTAAGGCATGCTATGGGGAGGGTGCAGTGATCGGAAGCCTATCAGTTATCTATTTCTGTGTAACAAATTACTCCAAATGCAAATCTTACAACAGCAAACATGTATTATATCACAATATTTATGTGTTAGGAGCCAGTGCAGCTTAACCGGGTCCTTTGGCTCAGTGTCGTTCCCAACACTGCAATCAAGTGTTGGCAAGAGCTACCATCATCTCAAGTCTCAACTAGACTAGGTGAGGATTTGCTTCCAAGCCCCCCCACAAGACTGTTAGCAGGATTCAGTTCCTCACTGCTATTGGACTAAGGGCCTCCCTTCCTCAAGAGCTGTTGGCTGGGGGCCTCTCTCCAGTCCTTGCTATTAGGCTCTCCATAGGGTGGCTCTCAAAATTTTAGCTGGCTTACACCAAAACAAGCAGGCGAGAGAGAGAGAGAGAGGAAGACAGAGACTTTCTGTAATCTAATCTCAAAAGTGGCGTGCCATCACTTCTGCCATATTGTGTTCATTAGGAGTAAATCACTAGGTGTAGCCAACAGTAAAGGTAAGGTGTTTGCACAAGGGCATGAAAAGCAAGAGGCCGTGTCCTTTGGTGTCATCATAGGAGCTGCCTACCACAAGAAACAACAAATCAAAGGGCCACAAGCATGAAATACAATACTTAACAGAAAAAGGCAAGAATTAGAAAGGAGTCTTCAGCAGAATGCAAAATCTACAGGAACAGTGCTGTATGTGCTACAAGGACACAAACAACTTATGAGTATGTAACAATCACATTGTAAATTTCTGCTAGGCATGGAGAGTTGGAGGAAAATAAGAATAAAGAGCATATAACTTCAGAGTGGGGCCTTGTACACATGGAATAAAATCCTTTGCTACAAACTCGGGACCAAGTTCAACTCCCTGAATCTGATGTTCGAAAGAAAGGAAATATAAAGTAACAAAGGCTCCTTCCAAGACCCATGTCTGAGGGAGCTTACCTAAATGTCCTACTGGAATAGAGTCTCCTCAAAGGCTCAGAGACTTTTGCCAATTAAAAGTAACATCTATGACACACCTATAAGGCAACTCTAAAAATTCAATGCACATTAAATGCACCCATTAAGTTGGCAACTTACCTAGAGCTAAAGAGGTTCCTCAACTAGGGACTTTCAGTACTAAAACTCGGATGAGTTGGTTATCTTATCACCCAGGGAGTTTATAAAAAATGCAAATGGAAGCACTTTTAACAGATAATCTGATTCAGTGTGCAGTCTCCTGAGGGAGAACAATAGGATCTACATTTTAAGCAGCTCCGGAAGTTCTTCTACATGTAGTAGAACCTTCGTAAGTTGACCACCCATGAGACTATAACAAATCGATCAACATGCAGAAGTGGTCAACACCAGGAACAAGGCCTACTGTACTGATATGTATATGTGATGCTTGTCTGGTCTATGAAAATTAGGTCAGCTTATGAATGTGGCCAATGGAGGGAGGTGATCAACTATAAGGTTCTACTATACGTAGTCCATGGACCACCATTTGAAAACTCTACTGTGGAAGGATAGTTTGGAAAGCTACTGCTAGAAGCATTGAAGGTAACAGCCATTCTTAGGTTTCTAATCACAGATCCCATGCAGCCACCTGATACAGTATCACCATTACCTGTTGATAATCCTCGGGTTCTAGTTCACAGTTCACTGATTTTTAGAATTTGTCATCCACATAAGACAGTCCTCAAGATCTGGGAGGCAAAGTTCAGGAAAGGGTCAGGACAAGAGTATGGGGAGGAAGATTTTTCCTGACTGACTATTGCAAGAAACCACACCCAATGAATGGATTAGCCATCTACAAAAAAACTCACGGAAGTCACCCACTCCACACCATGACCTGAAGAATGTGCTAAGAAGATTAAAGTGAGAACCTCTAGGTCTCCAGGAAACAGCTGCCTAAAATGTAATCCTGTAAAATGTTTTCCATTTTTAGAAAATATGAAAGGTTACACAAGTGTATTAATGAGAGAAAACAGTGGTGAAGTAATGGCAAATGACTCTCAGATCTAACTGGGGAGGAGGAGTTTGAGGTCACGACATCAAGGGCAAAGCATCTTGAATGACTGCAGATGTATTAGATAGATCTATCCCCATGAGTAAGAGTGTGTTGGACCACAAAAGTCTGTCAAATACTTGTGGTGACCAATCAATAGTACTTGATCTATTTTCATATTCATGGAGTAACCTTTTTATCTCCCCTGATACTTTTGTTCTCCAAATATAGATTGCATAATGTCTGTGAGAGAGGTACTGTGCTCTCACTGTTTATTGTTATTTGTAGTCTGGCTTTAATTTTTCTAATGGCCTTAATTTTTCTAAACCCTAACCCTAACCCTAAGACCTTAATAAGGGTAGATTCTAACTACAAGAAGACTAAGCAAACAAAGTCATATATTGGTGGTTTCAGAGAAAGGAGGCATCTGTAATAAATAAAAGCTATTATGGGCTGGGTGCAGTGGCTTACACCTGTAATCCTAGCACTCTGGGAGGCCAAGGTGGAAGGACCACTTGAGCTCAGGAGTTCAAGACGTAGCCTGAGTAAGAGCAAGACCTTGTCTCTACTAAAAATATGAAAACTAGTTGGGTGTGGTGGATGCTTGTAGTCCCAGCTACTTGGGAGGCTGAGGCAGGAGGATCACTTGAGCTCAGGGCTTTGAGGTTGCAGTGAGCTTTGATGATACTACAGCACTCTACCCAGGGTAACAGAGTGAGATTCTGTCTCCAAAAAAAAAAAAAAGAAAGAAAGAAAGAAAAAGATCTGTCATAATTTTAGATTTCTCCTGAATCTCACCCCAAGACAAGAATCCAAGTATAGTACAATTAATTTATTGTGAAGATGATCCCAGGAAATACATGTAGGAGCATGGAGAGTAACTCAGAGAAGGAAGGGGAGCTGATAAAAGGTACCTATCAAGTCAGTTACTATTGAGTGCAACTGGCATTAGAGCCTGCTAGAGAACTCTGGAAGACATTAGAGAGTGTATGCTCTCCACACTATAGAAAATGCTTCAGAATTATTCCAAACAAGGGATATTTACTCATTTACTCTACATCTGTCATTGTTTGAGGGTTGCTTCGTAGGAGAATAATTATGTCTCAGACACTTCCAATCTGTCCTATATTGGAACTAAGTATGACTGTGTAGTACAAATGTTCATAAACAGTCCTTAGATTGTAGAGACAAATTCCAGGAGGATGTGTGTGGGCCAGCAGCAGCATCTGCCACCCTAGCTAAAGTTTGCAGCATGCGTACAGGGTTACAGGCACCAGACTGAATGTATACCATGTTATTTAATATCTGATTATTAATCTTTATTTTCCAGATAAATAGACACAAAGTGAAAAGTGACTTGTACATGATCTCCTAATCAGCTAATGGTGTAGCTGAGATTTGAACCTAGACACTTTCAAATCTAAGCTTTTGGCCACTATATTACATTGGCTCCTGGAAGAGTTTATGTCTAGTTGCGGGAATAGAAATAGATTTCAGGATGTGGGCACAGAAACCAGCTGCTTCATGAAATGTGAACCAGATCTCAATTTGGGATTCAGCACTCATAGAAGTGCAGGAACACAGTGGGGTTCAAGAACCATCAAAAGTCCTGTTTAGCTGCAAACATCACAAATGGTTGAGGATAAATAATGTTGGAGAGGATTTTAAATGCCTAGCTAAGGAACTCACACACAGTACACTGGGCAATAAGGAACTATTGAGGAATATTGAGGGGTTTTGAGCAAAAGAATGATAGCAGGTGGGGGTGAATAACACGAAAGAGTGTTAATGGCCTACAACTAGGAAAAGAATATCATTAAGCAAGAAGAAATGAGTTGGCTGCATCTGTCAAAGAAGAGGGAAAGAGGGAAAAGCAAGTAGAAGGTATGGCAAGAATTCAGGAGTTGGAGGAAATTTCTGAGTGCCAGTCAGTGTAGCATGGCAGAAAAAGTGAGAGGGACCACTTCCAGTCCAGGTCATGGGCATGGAGTGCCTGCAAACCCTCCTCTTAGATAATGGGATTATTGACAGTACAATAGAGAAAGGACCAGAATGGCTCACTTGAACTTTGGTCTGGCTGGACTTTCAAGTTCCGCTTCAGTGTTCGGTCCTGAGCTTTGCTACTGTAGAGACCAAGACAGTTTAATCTGTTCACCCAGCATAGATGAGACTCCAAGTTAAACCGATGCAATTCCTTTCAGTGAGGAGAAAAAGATCAGCAAATGGTATTTTGATGAATCTATTCACAATGACATTCACATAGCCAATAAGCCTGAAATCCATTGATTGGTTAGTTGGTGCATTCTTTCTGGAAAGAGACCCTTCTTCTTCTCCTTTTGCAGGCAGCTCTTTCTGTTCTGGAGCCCTAAATGGAGTCTTAACCTACTCCAAGATTCTCTCTTATCTGTCTCTGGACATTTAATTGAAACCCTCAACTCCATCCTTTTCTTTCTTTTTTTTTTTTTAACAAGTGAACAGTTTATTAAGAATTAAACAAAGGTATGATGTGATACAGTACAAGCAAGACACTCAAAATAGGTATAATAGCACTACTCACACAAAAACTTAAATTTCACCCCAAAAATATCACAAGACAACAGAGAAAGCAATTTCACTGTTATAAAATAAGATATTTCGTGCAAAGTATTAATTCTGCCCCCCCAAAGCCCAACTTCCAACAAACAAAAAACTATCTGGGAATACTGCTATGCTAACATATTAACCATAGTA
>CAUYON010124148.1:0-33617 GCA_963573935.1 Arctocebus calabarensis | reverse complement strand
TATACCTAGAGCTACACTAACATTTGAGCATAGCAGAAAAATCCACTGGACTGTGTAACAGTCCAGAACAGACTGTGTTCTGATTGAATGTTTTATTAGGATACTGAATTGAGTAACTTCAGAATGCTTGAGATAATTCTTTTATTTCTGATGGGTATGTACATTACTTGGCTTTTTAAAAATAAAATTAGTTTGGCTATCTTTAATTTCTGAACTTAATAAGGCTTATGGAGTCGTTCTCCCACTTTTACCTCTGGCCTCCTGCCTTTTGGCTAGTCCACTTCTGATTTCTGGCTTCTGTGGTAGCTCTTAGGGAAAATGAAAACAAATAAAGTTCAAATCAATCAATTTTGCAGCTTGTAAACAACTCTAGTAAAAGTTTAGTGAAGAATGAATTATTGACCACCATCTGTTCCATAAGTATCTGTAGATTTCAATTGACTATTATTTCAATTGCCTATTATTTCAAGGAGACAAATATCCAATTGCCCTGGAATAAAAATTCAGAGTTGGCAACATTTTGCTTTCATAGTACCGTGAATAACTGAATATTTTAAGCACTATATGGAAACTTTTAATCTCAGTGCCTTAAGGTATCCATTATCACTTTAAATCAAATATAAAAAGTATTTTTGAAGTAATGCTGTCCACCTTTTCCTTCTATTTTAGGCTGCTCATGGCCGAAGGGGACATACAGGTCCACAGGTATGGTGATTTTTTTCCTAAACTCCAAATGATAAATATTCCATGTTCAATCAAGAAGCCTGAATAAAGGTGTTGTCAAGTCTCCTCCAAGTTTAAACTTATGTTGCTTTTTTATTATATTTATTATGGAATAAAATATTTTTAAAAATTTAGACTATAACATCAAGAATTTAGATCATAGAAGAAAATGAAACCTAAATCAAAAACTATAAAAATTAATGACCAGAGACAATACTTGGCCCAATTATTATTAAATTCAACTTTGTTTATATTTTAAGTACAAACTCTAGAGTTTGTAACCTTTCTTTAGTGAGTGACCTTTCTTTTAGATTTTTGTTCCATTAACTTTGAAACCTTACCTATCATAAAACCAGAATATAAACTAGGAGAGTACAATAACACTTTAATGCAAATTGGATATTCTGAGTATTTGGTTAAACCAAAAACCACGTTCAGCCTGCTTTGCACATGTTCATGATAACATTGTACATGGTCCATGAAAAAGCAGTTGTGACTTAAAATTTTATAAAATACACATCCTTGTGTTACAAATACATTGAGGATAAATAATAAGTCCATTCTCAATGGCACATGGTGAAATTCCATAATGTTAAAGATAGAAAGCATCTCAAATATTACCAGTTTTCCTCATGAAAAGAATGACAAATTAGATTTTAGCAGACTTCTGTTCAACAATAAATACATACCAGAGAACAGAGTAGTATCTTGAAAGTACAGAGGAAAAATAACTATTAGCTTGGAATTATATACCTCAATAAACTATGTAGACACTTTTAGACTCAGAGAACTTATTATCCACAGACATCACCCCATCCGCCATATCCACACCCACACACACTCTCTCTCTCTGTCTTGGCCCAGTCCTGCTAAGAAAACAAAACACCTCAAGCTGGTTAACTTATAAACAACAAGATTGTATATCCTACAGTTTTATAGGCTGGGAAATCCAAGATTAGGGCATCAACAGATTCAGCGTCTGGTGAGACACTGCTCAGAAATGGTGCTGCCTAACTGCACCCATGCATGGTGGAAGGGGCCAAATGTTTCCTTGAGCTTCTCTATAAAGGCACTAATCCCTTCCCAAAGGGCCCATCCCTTAAAAATATTGCATGGGGGATTACGTTTCAATATTAATTTTGAAGAAACACATTCAGCCTATTGTACACTTCAAGATTAGACTTCAACAAAAAGGAGAACCAATGCAGAAAAATGGCATGCTAAAGTGAAATGAGATTGGAGACAAAGATTTTAAGAAATTTCTTCTTTCTGAGTTCTATAAAAAGGTATTAGTAAAGAACATGTAATCACATTCAGCTATGTAACAACTGACAACCAACAATAACAGTAATTGTTGGAGACAAAGATTTTAAGAAATTTCTTCTTTCTGAGTTCTACAAAAAGGTATTAGTAAAGAGCATGTAATCATATTCAGCTATATAAAAACCAAGGTATAAATTTAGGCTATTTTAATAGTTGCCTAAATTAAACTTTAACTCTTTCTTACTGTTTTGGGGATTCTTATTGTGGCAGAATCCAAGAACAATTAAACAGAATGTTCAACTTTTGATCTCTAGATATTTAACTTAATTTAGTGTAAATATAATAAGATGTCTGGAGATGTCTAAAGAAACCATGAAGTACATTTTGAGTTTTCAGGCCACATATCCCAGTTAGAGATAATACAAATTATATAGAAGCCAGGCATGATGGCTCAAGCCTATAATCCAGCACATTTGGAGGCTGTGATGGGAGGATCACTTGAGTCAAGGAGTTCAAGACCAGCCTTGGCAGCAGCATAGCAAAACCCTGTGCTTGCAAACAGCAAAACAGTAGCTAGGTGTTGTAGAGCACACGTGTAGAGCCAGCTACTCAGGAGACTGAGGCAAAAGGATCGCTTCAGCACAGAAATCAGGTTTTACAGTGAATTGTGATCATACTACTGGGACCTTGTTTCTTACAAACACCCAAAGTGACAAGTTTTATAACAAAAGAAAGGGGGAGTGTGCACGCATGTGTGTGTCTATGCATACATGTATATACAAAAAGAATGGGAAGAAATAGATCAACAAACTAGCTGGGTTTATCTCTGCTTAATGAGATTATAGATTTTGTATTTGCCTTTATTTTTCACATATTTTGAAAAAATCCTACATTATCATTCTGACTGAAAAAATATAACTCTCACATAAGATACAAAATTATTAAAAAATCAAAATTAACAAGTTGATTCTTTCTCACCATAGGGAACAACAGGCATTCCAGGCCCAGATGGACTTGAAGGTGCACCGGGACTTAAGGGTCCTCAGGTACATATCAAGATCAATAAGGGTGTGAGAACATAAAGAAGAATCTGGGAGTGGGAGAATTTGAAGCCTTCATGGAAACCCGCAAGCTCCTGTTACCGAATGTCAGATATTTAAAGTTTACAGGGTAGTAAAGTAAGGAAGCAACATGGTCTAGCCTTATGCAGCACTTGGTCTGCTTTGTCTAAGTTTTGTCCCAGTCAAGAAGTGAGAATGAGTGTCCTGGGCAGTGGGCCCTGTGAGTTTGGTTCAAGGTAAGTAGGCCATTCCAGGGAGATCTTGAACCAAGGAAAATGTTGAGCCTCAAATCTGGGAATTGTGGTCAATTTAGCACAGCAATAGCTCAGTGTTACATAACTGGAAGCCTGTGTTGTAGAAAAATTGGCTCTACTCTTAGGAAAGAATTGCTCGAAAGACAGCTGGACTCTTCAGCAGGGTGATCCACAGTGTGACATATAGCCTGTCCTTTCCAGCTCTCTTCTCTGAGGAGTTGCCTCCAGGATGTTTTCCTTTGAAAAGAACAGGTCATAACTGGCTCTTTGCACTGATCACATGAAGGGAAAGGAAGCATGTGCCAGGGAGGGCAAGCTATAGCCTAAAGTAATATGAGAAGGGAAAGGAAGGCTGACCACAAAACGTTGGAAAGTTTTGGCTCTACTGCGTATTTCAAACTTAGTTTTGGAAGCTTGAGAAATAGATATACTATTTGGGAAATGCAGGATAATCAATGGTCCCATTATTGTTCAAGGTTTTAATCTACATAGTTTAAGAAAATGGAAGTATTATATGTTGGCAGCTTGGTGCACAGAAGTTGGGCAAAATATCCTTAAACATCAGAAGGGAAACATTGTCCACATTTTGCCAAGATTTCAGGGCAGTAAACAGCCTTCCTGTCAGACCTGTATCTCTTTCTAGATCGATTGCTTTTCTTTGTTATTACTTGCCAGCTAAGGAAAGCTCACTTTTCTTACCTGCAAATGTGAAATAGTTGGCACTGGAGTTATGAGGAAACATTTCAGTACTTTGACTGCCTTTATTTCACACTAAGCATCCCTTCTTCTATTTCATAGACCCTTACTTTTTTTTTTTGTCACATAATTTAAAAGGAGATGGAAAAACAAAACACAGCATGAAGGTTTTTCTAAATATGGAAACCCTAGCTTATAGACAATATAATATTCTAGAAGTAGAAATATCCAATTTTCAACCTACCATGTGCTATATCTTATTTATTACCAGTCTTCAGTGTGATTATTGAATAGAAAACTCATTTGAATGTTTTGGTTTTAGATTTCTGTAATTAAGGAATAGGAAATGCAGGGAGTAAGAGTATGAATCTGCTTCAGATAATTAGAAGTACGGAAAGGTTCAAGTGTTCAGTATTTTTCCAGTTTCTTTGGCTATAAATGCTTGAACACCTAAATTTCACATTGGAGATTCACATTCCCACATGGATGAGGGAGGGTTTGACCAGGACAGAAGCAAAGATGTGGTTGGAGCTCTGTTTCCAATATCTGTCCATCTTACGCACTTAATATTTACACTTTCAATATTTAAGTTAGCGTTCAAGTGTTCTCTTTTAGGGAAAAAATAATACTTTAATTCTATATACTTAGGGCCCAAGAGGAGAGGTTGGCATGAATGGAGAAAAAGGAGCCCTAGGAATTAAAGGACCCCAGGTAAGTAATAAGAGTGTCCGTATCTGATTTTGATCTTGGCTTTCATGTGAATGTCTTTGCGATTTCTTCCCTGAATACCACATTATTTACTGCCTATGAATGAGGAAAGTGTATTAGGTTTGACTTTCGTGCCCCAATGTGGCAGCCAGATACCATGCTGGTCCCCATCTTACACAGATGGCTGTCACTCTGTCACACACAAAAGTAGAAGGTCTAGCCCTCTTTGCTCAGCTGAAGTTCAGACTTTTCCTCTAAGGACTTTTTCCTTTTTCTATGTGAATCAGTCAATTACTCCCCTGATCTCCATTCTCTTGGGGCTTCCCATCACCCCCAGAATGCAGCATACTTTAGTGGTCCTCAGACTCGCATATGAGGATTTGCTGGGAGACTGAAACATTCCATCTTCACCAGAGCACTTAAACAGAATCTCTGAGGGTGGTGCCTGTGGCTCAAAGGAGGAGGGCGCCGGACCCATATGTCAGAGGTGGCAGGTTCAAACCCAGCCCTGGCCAAAACTGCAAAAAAAAAAAAACAAATCTCTGGAAGTGGCACCAGGTATCAGTAGTTTTCACTTCTTCCTTCGTGATTCTAATACATAGCCAGGCTGGGAATGACTGCCCAACATCAGCATTTCTCCAGCTTCACAATTAAGAATCTCCTAGAAAATTTGTTAAAGTGCAAATACTGATTCAGTAGGTCTTGACTAGGGCCTGAGATTTTGCACTTTTAAAGTGCTCCTGCTGTGCATCATTTTAAAAAAATGGAGACTTTGCCTCTTTTATGTTTACATGGATGGAGCTGGAAAATATTCTTCTCAGGAATGGAAAAAAATATATACAATGTACTCAGTACTACTGTGAAACCAATTTATAATCACTCACACTTGTATATGAAAAATGTAACACAACTATAGCCTAGGATGAAGGAGGGAAGGGGAGGGAGAGGGAAAAGGAAGGGGGTGGGTCAATAGAAGAAGGGTTAGTAGGGGGACCACACCTAAGGAGCATATTGCAAGTATAAGTTGGATCTATTAGGAGTAGAATATAAATGTCTCAACACTGTAATTGGGTAAATGAAGTGAAGGCTAAGTTGATTAGTAGGATGTAAGCATTCCAGTTGTACAAATAATCAACACATTGAATCCCATAATGGCATAAATGTATATATGATCTATGTACAAGTGACTTAATAAAAAATAAGTAAATACAGTGCTCCTGGGTGATGCTGATGCTTCTAGTCTCCAGCCCACCCACTGAGTAGCAAGGCCCCGCATGATCTGGCACTTGCCCACCTTCTATCATAGTATATGTTTATTCATTTAGCTTTATGTCTACCCTTTTAAATTGTGAGCTCCATGAGGACCAAGACTTTGTCTTGTTTATACCATATCTCCTGAGCTCTCAAAAGCAGTACCTGGCACAGAGTAGAGTTCAACACTTATTTGTACAGTGTATCAGACAGTAAATGAATGAATGAGACGCTGTTGGCAGTTGTGCTATCCACTAACACAAGGATAAAAGGAATTCATTACTTTTTTGTTGATTAAGTTAAACAGGGCAGTGGCCCAACACTTGAGAGATTGTGCTTATCATCAGAAAATTTAAGACTATTTGCTTAGGCTTGTATCTCATGACACTATTTTAAGCATCTTAATGATTGCTTATGAAGATATTTGTTCCCTATTTTAATGAAGGTGCTCTTTCAAAAAGCATGAAAACTTTAAAATTTCATAGTAGAACTAAATTGATGAAAATAACTATTTTGCATTCATATTCTTGAACCATTAAAAGTTTGCTGGTACCACAAATTGAGATAAAAAAGAAAACAGTGAATGCCTAGAAAAACATATATTAGGTGATCATCTCATCTGCTTATATAAAATATTGGGATGTAGATGGGTTACAATCAATTACTTCTCAGCCTTTGGCTAAGATCGAGTATAGATGGGCTGCAATTCAAAGGTCTTGATATTTTTCTTGCTCTAGAATCCAAAATTGGGCCAGGTGCAGTGGTTTACACCTATAGTCCTAGCACTCTGGGAGACCAAGGTGGGAGAATCCCTTGAGCTCAGGAATTCAAGACTAGCCTGAGTGAGAATGAGATCCTCTCTCTTCTGAAAGCAGAAAAATTAGCTGGGCTCTGCCTCAGGTGCCTGTAGCCTAGCTACCTGGAGGCTGAGGCAGGAGGATCACTTGAACCCAGGAGTTTGAGCTTGCTGTGAGCTAGTGTGATGCCATGGCACTGTAGTCTGGAGCAACAGAGTAAGACTCTGTTTCAAAAAAAAAAATCCAAAATTGAATCTCAGTGGCTGTTATTCAACTAAGTTATTTAGTTGCTTTGTAGGGCATCCCTGTGAGTCCCCTTTAATTTTGCTTTGGCAAGATTGGTCATAGTCATAAATCATTGAACCTCTTGGCATTGCCAGCATTAGCCAAAAGGTACCACTTCACTTGTCTAATTCTTCCATTTTCTGGCTGGAAAACATGGTTTTCTTTGAGTGCTTTTCTTGAAATACTCTTGTCAACACAGTGAAAATGCTGTTTCAAAGATGTGTGAAATTTTTTATGTTTGAGACATGATTAATGAGGTCTCAAATTTTCTGTTTCCAAGTGAAAACCACAGAGACAAACATAATCATATATACAAGAGATTGTTATTCTTTCCTGGCTCTATAAATCCACAACCATAGTACCATACTGTTTTATAGCATAGAAAGACCAGCCACTGGAATGGAATAACATGAGTATTTTCTAAAACTTTAAAGCTTTTCTTAGAATATACATTTGTAAAAGGGATGTTCTTTCTGTTGACAGTGTTTTGAAGGTTTATTAACATATGCAATGTTAGGGCCTTCTGCATAAATCAGATGTGTGCTAATTCAGCCAAGTATGTATGTGGCTATGATCTAAAAGAATATGGACTGTGGCACAAGGAAAAGGAAGAAAGGGCTTTGAAAGGAACAGTTCTTCTTTTATACCTTCCTATATTCCCTCTTTGTTTGATTTACCTTAAGATCCTATCCTAATTTGACCAATGCCTAGAAAAACAATGGAAAATTAGACATAAAGATATTAATTCCAATTGAAGCTGTAATCATTCTTTAAATACTTACGCTTTCTTAGTGAAATAATCTCTAGTAATATACAATATCAAGAAATATTGGAAATGTTCAATACAAATTTGGAGTACAAAGTCGAACTTCTGTTGTCTTTACAAAGCATAGTATAGTAATAAATGGTATAGATTATGGAGCAAGATTATGTAGGTTTGGTTCATGCCTTTGATTCCCAACTTTGAATATAGAGAACTGTCAAGGTAAGTTTGGAGAGCCATAAATCATCTGATATGCTTGCAGCATTGTATGCATGGAAAGGAGTTAAAAGACAAAGCTAACGACTAGCATTGTAAAAATTGATATCTCAGATGTTTCGGCATTTGTTCTTACATTAGCCCACCAATTGATGGCCTCTTGCTTTCTATTTTCTCACACTTAGCTCATATCTAACTCTTACAGAAGCTGAGTTTAATCTTGTTTCTTCCCAGTTTGATATTTGTCAGTTGTGTCTGGAAAATTTCCCCTTAAACAAATAAAACATAAGACAAGACAAGGATGCCTTTTAAGTGTGAGAAGAACCTCTATCTCTTGTACCTGCCCTACCTTATCCTGTATCCTGGGCAATGCCCCACCAGTAATCCTAAACTCCCAGTGCAATCCATTCTAATAAGATGCTAAAGATAATTTTTTTTTAACCTTAACCTCTAAACACCTCTTTTCTACCCTCACTTAATACTAAAACAGTTGTGATTACCAAGAGGTCAGTTGCAGGCTCTTAACATGAGCAAGTCGCCCACCCAAGTCCCCATGTTCCAGAGTGGATTTGGCCCTAACCTTCTGGCCTGCATCAAGTTTGAAGAGTCACATTTTAAAACTCTAGTCTGGGCTGGTATGTATATGGTAAGAGTTTAGAAATCCTATTTCATGCAAATGGCCTCAGAACAGGAGACAGAAAATATATAGATTTGGGTTTATTCCCAATGTCATTCTCTCATTAACTGAGTGATTTGGAGGTAAATTCTTTAGGAATTTGCTTTTCATTTGGTAAGTGGTTTTTGTATGTATCTCACTTGTATTAGAATTAAAGACTGTATCTGTTTACTATTTAGCACGGTACTGTGCACAGAATAAATGCTCAATAAAAGGCAACCATTACAGCAAAGCTGATGAAGATTTGACCTCTAGCTAACACGTCCCCTTTAAATGCCCTAAACTTCTTTTTATATTCCATACATATTCTTGAACTTGAGTTAAATAAGGAAACTCTTTTAGGCTTTGATATATTGGAAACAATAGGAAACTTCTTATTTTTCCTTTAGAAACCACCAGCATGATCCCTAATCCAACCAGTAGTATTTGAGTAGGGAATTTATTTGGGTAACTATCACTAAACTTTAGCCCCAGTCAATCAGCTACAAACTTCAGTTTGGTACCTTGAGGGAACCAAGGAAAATAGGAAAAAAGATTCTGTTTTCTGATTTTCTGATGACAAGGTCCTGTACGTATTCATCTATCCATTTTTCCCAGACATCTTTTGTTTTGGAGGCTCTTAAAACAGGATAGACTCTCATCGTGCTTGTGTGTGCTTAGGGTAATTACGCATGAAATAATCTGCTAGAAATCTCCATTTCATAGAGTTCATTATGTCTGAAGAAAGCATGAACAGTCATCTCCAAGGCAAAACTTCCAATTTGTAACTTGTTGTCAAGGACAATGAGAATGTCTCTGCTTCCTTTCTCTGTGAAGTACATGAAAATTCTGTATGGAAAACCAAAAAGTTAAACCCACTGTTTTATCTCTCTTGGGAATCATTCATTGATAGGTATCTGGATAGATAAATAAGTGAATGGATTGATGGGTTCTAGGTATGATGGTCCAGAGATAATGAAGCTAACAGGATATTCTCCTTCCTTCAAGAAATATATAATCTAGTCTATAATGAACAAGAGAGAAAAATAAATTAATAATTATATACAGAGTAAAGGAATCTGCAGGACTAGTGTGAGACCCAACACAGCCAAGGGCTTCAGGTATTCTTCCTGAAAGAGTGACACCAAATGTAAGGATTTCAGAAGTGTCTCTGTACTCTGTACCTCTTCTTAAAGGAGGAAATGGATTAGCGAAGGGTAAAACTTAATAGAACAAACCTTTGGTGGCTCAGATGGTTTCAGGTGCATGAACATGGAGTAATTGGAGTAGTCACAGAAGATGAGGCTATAGCAGCCAGCAATACGATTTTCCATATTAGGCAGACCTTAACCTTTATTCTGAAAGCTCTTCAGAATTCAGAATTTCAGACAAGAATGTGCCAGCATCCGCCTGACACTCTGACAAAAGGGTAGAAAATGGATTAGGGAAAGGCTAGGCTGCAGTCAGAGAAGCCAGGAATTTAGGAAGGATTAAGCCCTAAGGCAGGTGATGGTAATGGGGTTAGGGGGATGGATATAGAAAGTAGACAGATTCTGTGGGCCTTGTAGCTGAGTGGTTTTGAGCGGTGAGCTAGAAGGAGAGTCTCGTGTGATTCCTAGATTTCTGACTTGGGTTTTAGGGAGAGTAAAGGACACAATTTCTTAATCAAAAGAATATGAAACTAAGATCACGGTTCAAGGTAGATATTATTTTTGATAATTCCTGTGGGACATCCAGCAAGCTTTTTAATATATAGGTCTAGTGTTCAGCTAAGTGGTTGGGACTAGAGATCCACATATTTAGGAGACATTGTGTGGACGTGATATGTGAATCTGGGCGGGACACTTGGGAAGAGGGGACAAGGGGAGAAAAATAAAGTTGGAGGATAAAGGCTTAAGACACATAGAGGTTTATGAGGCAGACGGAAGAAAGAGAACCTTAAAGGTTAATTAGAGGAGACTGGGGAGGGATCAAGACCATTGTAGTTCAGAAGCTAAGGGAAAGTGTCAAAGAATGCACAATCAAACACAAGGTAAGGACAGAAAGATATCAACTAGATTGAACATGAAGGCTGTGAGAGTTAGCTCCATTTGGTGGTGGAAGTGAAAGAAGAGAATAGATTGAGAGCTGTTTATGGAGGGTAAAGAGATTGAGACCTTTCTTTTAAGATGAAGAAGGGAGGGAGAAAACTGGGGGATTATGGAAATCTTATCATCTTAGCAACCAGTTCATTGTTCAATAATCCATTAGGAAATCTTTCATGTCCAATTGATTAAATGTTTAATTTTTTAAAAGATAAAAGTGGTGATGTAACAATTACTTTTTGTTCTGAACAAAGTAAATTTTCTAAGTTTGATGTTTATTACACAGATTGCTTTGTTTATTTTTAAATTACAACAATCATGACCAAAAAAAAAAATGTGGCAAGGACTTCAATTCACTGGAATTGGTATTACTTATAAATACCTGTAAACAATTTTAACCAGAAGAAGTTACTCTTGCCATATGTTTGGATATCCCAACGGAAAAAATCTGATCCATAGTGTTAGTAACAAAGGAAAGTGGTTACATTGTCTCTGAGTTGAGATTTTGTTTAAATGTTCAGTCTAAAGATGTGCTGTTAAAACATTCTTTCTAAAATGTTAGAAAGATTGCTATGATATCTAATTGATTTTTCCTATAGATATGTGTTATATTTATCCATCTGTTTAAGTTTTGTTATTATGTTCTTCAGAAAGATCATAAAGCTCTCTTTCTATGGGTCTTTATATCTTTCTTGTTAAATTCATTCTAAGCATTTTACAATTTTTATCCTTTGGTAAAGGGAATTCATTTACATATACTTTTCTAACTTATTAGGAAATAGAAAACTATTTTAGAATATTTCTCTTATACTACCTAATTGTATTTTGTTATTAATCCTAATTATTTTCAGTAGAGTTTCTTGAGCTTTTTAATGTACACATTATATTATTTGACAATTTACCTTAAAAAAATGCTTTCTACCAAAGCAAGGGACCAGTAAGAATATAGTTCAAGTAAGGCAAATATCATTTGAAATACCTTCTTTAAATGTTACACATTTTAGCAACATCTGCCCCAAAAGCAAAAGAGTAAGAACCTGAACTCTCTTTGGAAGACTCACAAGGAACCACAATCCTTAAGGCAACATCTGGAATGCATTACTTTATTAATTTTATTTTATTTACTAGGCTTATTTGACAACTGTGATACTTTTTTCCAATCAGGAATCAAGACAGCCATAAGTCTCCCATCTGTGGTTCATTTTCTTCTTAGAAGAGACACAAAGGATTTGAAGGGAAGTTGCTTTATGTTTTGCTATATTTGCAATCCTTATTTTGTTTCAGGGGCCTCCAGGACCAGGAGGAGAAGCAGGGAATCAAGGCCGTTTGGGAAGCCAAGGAAATAAAGTAGGTCACATTCTTTATACTCACCAAAGCTGAAGTTTTTCTGCTCAAGAGAACTGTGACTGCTTATGTTAGCCAGAGCCCTTTCAACACAGGGGAGAATATATCTCATTGCCCCCAAACCCTGACTTGATTCTTAGAGAGCCAGAAACCTCTAAGGACATGGGTGTGGACCTGGATGAGGTCAGGAATTCTAGTTCAGCATAATCTCATGAAGGGCTACACCCAATTAAAGCTTGAGCGATCTCTGAGAACAAGAGCTGTTCTGAGGTAGGGTTTCCTTTCTCTCTTTCATCCTCTCTGCATTCTTCCTTTAATTTCCTCTCTTGCTTTTTCTTTTTCTTCCTTCCTTTCTGTCCTCTATTCATAAAAACCCTTACTGAGCACCTTTTGAGATCTTGATAAAAAGAATTAATCTCATAATTAATAACAAGGGCATAACAAGAAGGGTTAGCTTTGGAATGAGAGCTGCTTACACGGACTGATATGATGGAGTCAAGCCACTGACTGCTGCAAAGACAATTAACTAGAGGATGTAATAAGATGTGTGGGTGACAAAATCAATCAACTGTGAAAGGAAGAGATTTCCAGGGCATGTCACAGGCAATGAAAGCTGGGAATGGAGACAGCGCTGCCTTCTCGTCCAGGAGAAGGCTGTAGGGGGAGGGGTGTCACTGGTGAAAATCAAGTTTCTCTCACAGTGAGGAAGGTTGTGTGTCTGTCAGACATTATGGATGTGTGTGTATTGCGTATGAAATGAAGGCCTTCCATAGGGTGTGCTACACGGGACCAGGGAGGGGAGACAGAGATGGAGGGACCCTAGATGTGGACAGAGGTGTGGAAGAGAGAGGCATGAGCAGGGCAGTGCCTAAGAAGATCACTATTAATAAAAGGAACGGAATGAGGGGGTTAAGGGAGGGGGATAAACACCCCGAAGAAAATTCAAACTCAATGAACCCTCTAGACTCATTATTAACTGAAGTAAACCTCAAACACATACCCCTGCTTCAACCCAGTGAGTTCAAGTTCCCAGGGAGGCAGACAACCTTTCAATTAATCCTGGGCTCAATTCCTGGCTCTGCCAATTAACCGAGTATATGGCTCTGGACAAGTTATGTGGCCTTCCTTGTTTTCTTCCCTTAAAACAGGTGTTCTCCAATTTTAGCATGTACATGAATCAGCCGAGAAGATTATTTAGCAGTGTACACTGTTGGGCTCCACTACCAGAGATTGATAATCCAGTGGGGTATAAGAATTTCCTTTTAAACTTGAAGGCTGGATGACTATGGTATGTGTGCCCCTAGGGCACACTTTGGATACTTCTGCCCGGAAAGAAGGCATCAGGACAGATGACCTCCTGCTTCCCTTTCATAGGACCCTATTCTGTTCCACCTCCAGAGCTAAGCTCAGGTAGACTCTCGTCCATTAGTGCTTCTCACAGTTATGATTGACTTTCTGTCCTGAAAAACGACTTAACCAGTCCCACCCCTTCAGTGCAGGCTACACACACTTCCGCACTCTTTCAAGAAGTACAGTATGGAAAGGGGGAGGGGGATGGAGAGTAACAACAGTCAGGAAACTTGACCAACCCTGCCTCAACCAAATCAAGGTTGACATGGGCAGTGCATAAGTTATGTTAATAATATGTCCCCTTAACATGATGTGATGAAAATGTACTTCACACTTTTTTTAGTCTTCCTCCCTAAAACCCATGCACATGGTCTAATTATCAGAAAAACATCGGGCAAACTGCAAATGGGGGACATTCTACAAAAAGCCTGCCCCCATACTCCTCAAAACTGTCAAGGTTATCAAAAAGAAAGTCTAATAAACTGTCCCAATCTAGACAAGCCTGAGGAGACAGGACATGTGGTGTCCTGAATGGGATCCTGGAACAGAAAAAGAATATTAGGTGAAAAGTAAGAAAATGTGAATAAAGTATAAGCTATTTAGTTAATAATACTAAGTTAATATTGATTCAGTTGTGACAAATGTACCTTATGAAATTACGTTGGTTAATGTAGTGTTAACAATAGGGGCAAGTTAATGTGGGATGTATAGGAACTATCTGTACTACATTGATAATACGTCTGTAAATCTAAAACTACTCCAAAATTAAAATTGTTTATTTTAATAAAAAAATTAATCTTTAAATTAATAATTAATTAAAATTAATTTAAATTCCTTAAAAAAGGAATTAACCTTCCTTTATAAATGTGATAATTTCAGTTGCAGCCAAACCTTCCTCAGCGTAATACTGAGATTGATTTATAAGCCACAGTAGATGTTCTACTAGTCGGAAGTCAGAAACTATTGCCAGGGATGTCGTGCTTACTTGGCCATCTTGATTCACAGTCAAAACCTTAAAATTAGATTAATTAATCTACTATTTTTGCAACAGCCAGACGATTCACGAGAATCATTGTGTAAAACAATTTTGTTAATTTCTTTTTTAAACAGTACAGAGATTCCTCCTTGACTCAGAGTAAGACATCTTCATGGCACTGAGCTGCTAAGACAGCAACTTGCACTAAACAATAAATCAGGCAGCGAGACTAAAGTTCTCAGTGGAGGACACTTCACTGGCCAACAGTAATTATTTCTCTTGTCACTTGCGCAACACACAATCCTGGACACAAACCCCTTGTTGTGTGTAATCCACTTGGATGCAGTTGAATTTGTGCCATCATTCCTAATTTCCATTGCAAAAACAACCTAACAAGAAAATATTTCATTGTTCTGTTCAACAGGGAGAACCTGGAGATCCAGGAGAAAAAGGAGCTGTTGGCTTTTCTGGTCCTCGGGGCTTGCCGGTTTGCATTTTTATCAGTACTTTTGATCTAACTCTTGGAATCTTTGACTTCAAATAGTTACCTGCTGTGGTTTTCTAAAGAGAGTTTTAAGGTTTCATAGTAAAACGGAATATATTGGACACTTTTTCTTCCATTCTTGAGATACTTTATAGCCCAAGAAGAAGGGGAAAGGGGAGAGGGAGGAGAGGGGTGGGGGGAAGGATGGAGGGAGAGAGAGTAATTGGTGGGACCACACCTAGGGTGCATCTTACAAGAGTACACGTGAAATTTACTAGGTGTAGAATATAAAGGTCTTAATAACTAAGAAAATGCCATGAAGGCTATGTTGACCAGTTTGATGAAAACATTTCAAATTATATATAAAACCAGCACATTGTACCCCATGATCACTTTAATGTATACAATTATGATTTAATTTTTAAAAAGAGAGCGTTTTAAGGATAGCATCCCTTTTCAGCTTTATAATTTTCTAGAAATTGAGAGAGATATTGTCTTCATCTTGGGTTAGTTCCTTGGCCAGCTTTCCCAAGGTGGCATTTCCATGGGTACCAATCATGGCTGGGATGCACTTAAAGCCAAACTGTCTTTAACATCCTCACAGTCCTTCTTCCAACATTTTTTTCCATTGGAGACTCTTCCTCAGAAACAGATCCTATCCTTCCCCACAGTGCTCAGGGCCTCTACGAGGGTCAGGCAGTAGCAGCCGAGGCCCAGGCATTTAGGCATTCCTCTTTTTGCCTAGCAAACCAAAAAATGGTATTAAGATACAAATGTTACCTAAAAGGGGTAATCCGACTATCTCTTGCTTTTGAGAAATGAGTATATATATGATATTTTCTCATTTAGTCCTTATGACACCAGGGTATGATTATTATTCTTATTTTACAGACGAGAAGACTAAGGGACTTGTCTGTGTCCGTTACTGACAGTTACCCTTAGCACTGCTATCACAACATGTCCGCAGCCTGCCCCAGAAAGAATCCTGCTTCCTACTTCCCCTTAATCAAACCTTAAAGCTGATCTCTTGTGAATAAGCCTGCCTTTATCTATAGTCTGGAATGTTTGTAACTAATTGCTTTGTTTACAGGGTGATGATGGCAATCCAGGTTATGGTATTGCTGGAAGTAAGGGAGCAAAAGTAAGTCACATCCACTGGAAGCGAGACATTTTCCATGTTTTTTTGTTGTTGCTTGTTTTGTTTGCCACAGTTAAGAGTGAAAGAAAGGAATGAATAAGGCAGTCTTAGACAGTTAGAAATAATATATTTTGATAGTTGATTTA
This sequence comes from Arctocebus calabarensis, assembly GCA_963573935.1. Taxonomy (NCBI): domain Eukaryota; kingdom Metazoa; phylum Chordata; class Mammalia; order Primates; family Lorisidae; genus Arctocebus; species Arctocebus calabarensis. The sequence continues at coordinate 17,423 of CAUYON010124148.1, read as the reverse complement.
CTAAAATCCTGTGGGGATTGTGCTGGTGAGGAAAACAAAGTGATGGCTTCAGGTGTAGGACACAATTGAGACCTGAAAATGAAATTTCTTTTTTCTGGCAGTGATATATGGCTAGGGCCTGACTTGTCCCAGCCTAAACAGTGCATCTAATCAATTTAACCATAATTATAGAATCCACAAACATATCATATAGTTGAAGATATCATTTCTGCAAAATTTTTGAGACCTATGACAAAGAATTATCGGGGCAGAAAACTTCAGTAAATGGAGAGGCATACCAAATTCTTGATGGAAAGTCTTTTTTTTTTTTTTTTTTTTTTTATAGAGACAGAGTCTCACTTTGTCACCCTTGGTTAAGTGCTGTGCAGTCACAGCAACCTCCAGCTTATGGGCTTAGGTGATTCTCTTGCCTCAGCCTCCCGAGTAGCTGGGACTACAGGCTCCTGCCACAATGCCCGGCTATTTTTTGATGCAGTTTGGCCGGGCCTGGGTTTGAACCCACCACCCTCGGTATATGGGGCCGGCGCCCTACTCGCTGAGCCACAGGTGCCACCCTTGATGGAAAGTCTTAAATATTATAAAGATTACTTTGAAGTGAAATCTCAGTGGGAATAATGTAAAAGGTTGTTTGAAAGAATAAAGAACCAAAAGAAGCTAAAATTTTTTGAAAAACAAATCCATTAAGGAAGGGTTTCCTGTGAAGTGGTCATTAGAATAGAGAATTTTTAAGATACCATAATATAAGTTCTTAATATCCCATAAGAAGAGAAATATTAAGTAGCCTATTGCATTAGATTATCAGCTACCATACAAAGTGACTATATGTGAAATTTGTAAATAACTTTTTATGTGATAACTCTGAGGAAAAATTCAGAATGTACTCAGAAAAACATTTATGCTGATTGTGCTAAAATTTATTTTAAAGAACTAAAAGGCAATATGACAATATGTATAATATTTGTATTGTTCTGGGTAGAGTAAGATTTGGATGACTTTTATCTCTATTCTTTTGATTTATACATGTTTATGCATATATTACTTTTAATAATCAGAAAATAAACTTAATTTTAAATAAAATATATTTCCATCAAATAGGAATTAATAAATCTCTTTATTAAGATAAGATAAACAGAGGCTCTGAAAATTATCAAGTTTAGACTCTATAGTCTTCCCAAATTTCTCTATCGAAATTTGTTCAAAGAAGATGGTTTCAAAGACATGTGGCCCAATGACTATCTATGTGGGTCACTATGAATGTTTTGAGACAGACTGTGTTTTGCTCCATTATTTTACTTCCAAGAAACATAGTCAACAGTATCCTTTTTTATTCACTCATGCAAGTTTCAATTTGCTCAATTATTGGTGTTACTAGCAGGACTTCATTTGTTTCCATCTGCACAGAATTTATGTTTCTTGATTTTTGTGTATCTCAAAACTTTTGTAATGACCCATGTATCCTGTAATACATATACAGAAGATGAAGAGCTGATTCATAATTCCTCAGATGTATACTTTTAGCCATTTAGCTTAAAATATCATAATATTTTGATGAAATCAGTACACTGCTTAATTTAGAAAATGGAGTTAGTGTCTCAAATACTGAGATATAGATTCCAATTGTTTCAGTCCTTCCTTTATATAGAGGGACTAAAACTAAATGAGGTAGCAGGTAAAATTAAAGGCAACATAAACCTAATTGGATGAAGTGTGCATATATTAATCTTCCCTATTGTCAATTATAGGGGCAAGAAGGATTCCCTGGAGAAAGTGGACCTAAGGTATTGTGTACTTCTTGGTGACTAGAGATCAGTCAGAAATATCACTGGGGTTATGAAATGTATCCTAGCTCAATAAAAGAATAGTAAATGATAAATAAATGTCCTACCATTGCAGGAGAAAGAAGAGAGAAAAGAAACAAGCAATTTTTTTTTCAATTTTTAAGACAAATTTGTTCAGCAGTATGACTTAAAAATATTTCTTTTCTAGTTCTTTAACTCACAGGTACAGAAAGATAATCTTTTTAAATTTTTCTTAAATTATTTCTTCCCTCTAGCATATGTATTTTCTTCTTTGCTCAAAGAAAAGTAAAATATAATGAAAACCAAAATTGTCTGACTTACATGGTTCATTCTTACCAATATGTTTATAAATCATCCAATAACTTCCATATGATAATATGAATCATTCTTCAATATAAGTGAGCCATAACATCATTTACCTAATGGCTTTCACTTTTTCTAGAAACACTTCCTCATCTGGGTATATACCAAATCCTGTGATAGCATCAGAGGACAGAATAAATGGCATAGTTCATGTCTCCAAGGAGCCCATGTTTTGGTCAGGCAGACAGAAAAATGAAACAATAATAATGCAATGTGCTATGTAGAGAGCTTTGCAAATGAAAAGAAAAACAACTTTAGACTGTTAAAAATTATATATGAAAAATGTCTTTGTGTTAGAATTAGTTTAAAAACTCAGATATATCGCTGTGATTATATATATATATATATATATGTTCTTTTTTTATAATCATTTTATTTTAATATACTTATTTAGGGTGAGATCGGGGACCCTGGTAGTCCAGGAGAGACTGGACCCAAGGGGGCTAGAGGCAAAACGGTAAGCTTCTCATATTTCAATTGTTGACCACCTCAACTACTTTGGGAAGTCCCTCATGCGCTTATAATCATTTGGGTCACTTGTTCCTAAAGACTTATAAAATGTATTTTTTGTTAAGGCAAACTTAGGGAAGAGAAATGGACATATTAGATGCCTCTTAATGCTAGCAAGAAGGCAATGAACTGTTTGCTTTTAGTTAGAAAGTTCACCTGTTCTAGCTGCAAAGGTACTATTTCTTAACACTGAAAATAAGATTTCGTTAAGGAATCCTTGTGACCCAAGATGGGTTTTGCACTTTCAAAATATGATCAGTTTAATCCTATCTCCCTGGCAGGTTTGGTGCAATCTAATGCCCACTGACGTTTTCTCTTTAGTGTTAAGGTTTGGTTAAACTACTTTTAATGAAGTATATGTGGAAAAGTCTCCTCTTTGTGAGAACATTTCTGTTTACTATGTATCTGCATATGTCTTTAATATTCTTTGGAGGGCTTAAATGTTGCCTGATGTTTTAGATCACTCTAAATACACACACCTCCAGTACACCTCATCTCATTAGCTTGCTTTGGGTTCTAGTAGGTTAGCAATGGATTTCTTGCATTTGCTGATTCTTTCTTTATCTTAGACTATGTCTAAATGAGATAACTGTTTTATTTTTTAAAAATTTAAGATAATTGTTTCTCACTACAGCCTTCATCAGTGATCAGGCAAGCTGGTCTTAATTTACCATGTCAATTAACAAGGATTTTTAAAATTAGATTAAAAATGTATATTTGAGATGGTTTTCCATTTTTGTCTTCATAACTTTACTCTGATTACTTTTATTTCTACAAACTATAAAAAGAACTTTTTATAGAGATTATTTATGTAGCTCTTAGAAGAATAAAGTAAGAGAACTTCTCTTTTCCTCTCTTCCTTCTCCCAAGAGGACTTCTTCTCAGTTATGTTTGGATTGCTGTTCTTATTTTTTACATTTTTTTTTTTATAGTTTTTGGCCAGGGCTGGGTTTGAACCCGCCACCTGCGGCATAGGGGGCTGGCGCCCTACTCCTTTGAGCCACAGGCAAAATTGCTGTTCTTTAACATTATGCTCTTTTTAAAAAAATGACAAAGACTGATATAATTAGAAAAATAATTGGAAAAGACTTTCAAATTAATCCAGATGTCATCTGCATTGAAGTATCTCTGGATCATTTCCCTTGGCTTGTTAATGAAGATGTTTAACCTTGAACATCGGAAGCATGATAACAAGTTCTGCTGTTTGTTGGGCCCTTCCTCCTAATGGCACACTGATAATTTTTAAAAAACCAATAAACTAATGGAAAACATAAACTTCTTTACTCAACTTTGGAAATACTTGAATTTCTTTTTTGTTTTCCATGTTGGATAATTTATTGCTGTGCATAACTTGCTTATTTCACTCACCCAGCTGCTTTGTCCACTTTTATTTTTAGACTTGAAGTTTAGACTTTAAAAATGTCAGGTTTTCTCTGAAAGAGCTAAAGCTTTTATTAGAAGATTTAAGTTAAACTTTGCCTTAAATTCTGAGTGCCTCTTTCATTCTCTTGGATTCATTATATTCCTTTTTTAAGTTCTATAATATAAATCTTCATTCTGATTTTTTTTCTCAAGAATTTTTTTAGTCTGGTTGTGGTGGCTCTTGCATATAATCTTAGCACTCTGGGAGGCTGAGATAGGAGGATCACTTGAGGTGAGGAGTTTGATACCAGCCTAAACAAGAGGGAGACCCCATCTTTACAAAAAAAAAAAAAAAAGAAAGAAAGAAAAATTAGCCAGAAACAGTGGCAAACTACTATAGTCCTAGCTACTTGGGAGGCCAAGGCAGGAGGATTGCTCAAACACAGAGTCTGAGGTTGCTGTGAACGAGGCTGATGCCACAGCACTCTAGCCTGGGCAATAGAGCAAGACCTTGTCTCCAAAAAAAAAAGTTTTTTAAAACTTAAATTTTGCCATATTTTTTAACCTACTTTTTATGCATGTTTATGTTTTGTATGCAGGTTTTTTTGTTTTCTTTTTACCAGCTTCACACATGTACACAGTTTAAAGCAGGGTTTCTCAGTCTCAGCACTATTGACAGTTCTGGCTGGATAATTCTTGTTGTGAGGGCCTGTCCTATATATACACTGTAGGATGTTTAGCCCCATCCTTGGACTCTACCCAGTAGATTCTAGCATCAATCACCCTCCTACTCTAGTTATGACAACCAAAAATGCCTTCAGACATTGCCATCTGTTCCAGAAGGGAAAGGTGGCAAAAGTCTCCCCAGTTGAGAACCACTGGTTTAAAGAGTCAAAGAACTTCACAAGTTTTCTTATTGAAAAAAAAAAAAAGATAATCTCTCCAAATCTTCGTCCCCTCCTATTTTCTTTTACCTCGAAACAATTACTTTAATTTCTGAACTCATTAATTTGGAATTGACAATGTACTTCTAAATATCATGCTTAAGCATTGTAACCTGGTTACTATTACTAGTTGCTGATTTTCCTTTCTTGATTTACTATTTATCTGAATCCTCTCTGAAGACATTTCAATGCAGCAAATATTCTATTGAATTTAATCCTGACCCAGGGCTTCTGGCCTGACCAACATGCTCTGTGATTTTTCTCTCTGTGCCTGGTGCCCAGTGCCATATAAGCAATTGCCCTTCATCTCCTCCCTGAGAATTTCCTTTGCCTCTCTTCTGTATGGAATCTCTGCTTCTCATTCCCATTCCCTGACTCCTGTTGGATTTCTCCCTTGTTTCTCAAAAAAAAAAAAAAAAACTCATCTAGGAGCCTGCTAAAAAGAGATGAATGAGAGATACATTTTTTTGATACAGCTAACATTTGAAAATGGCTTTATTCTTCCTTCAGATGTGATTGATATTTTGGCCTCTATGCAATTGTAGGTTGGAATTAAATCCTCAGAATTTTGAAGGCAGTCATTTCTCTACTATTTCTAGCTTTTTGTGTTGCTTTGGGGAAGTACAAATCCATTCTGATTCCTGATCTTTTGTGTGTGAAAAGATCTGAAAACTGAAAGCTCTGAACAGTTTTCTCTTTCTGGAACCTTATTGGATCGTCTTTCTGCCTCTAGAGTTTTGGCATTTCATGGTTTTTATGACTCTGTTTTTATGACTCCATTTTTATCCATTTTTCTGGGCAGTAGGTAGGCCCTTGGAGCCTAGAAATACATGTCCTTTAGTTCACAGAAGTGTTCATTAATTATGTTGATGATTTCTTACCCTCTCTTTTCTCTAGTCCCTGTTTTCTAAATACTATAGTAATTTAGTATAATTTGCATTTATAGTCCTTCAGTTTTCCTATCTCTTCTCTCCTATTTTCCAGCTCTTTGCCTTTTTCCTTTATTTTCTGAGAGAATTCCTTGAATTTATCTTTTAATGTTTCATTCATACTTTAATTTTCAAGAGGACATTTTTGCCCTAAGAAGGCCTTATTATAGTATACTGTTCTTCTTTCATGGTTGAAACATCTTCTGTTATCTAAGGATAAATGAGTATTCTCAAGTCATCTTTGCCCAACATTGTTTTCCGCAGTTTTTTTTTTTCTATTTTTATCTCTATTTCTTATATGTTTTAAGAATGAGCTATCTCTTCATATTTAAAAATTGAGGTCAAAAAGACTGACTGGAAACCCTGAGGACATGAGTGGGGCTTGTCAACTACAGTTTTCACTACAGAGTGATCTAGCTGAACTCTTTATTTAGCAAAACTGTGATGTCAGTATGTTTAGCACAAATTCTCCTTAGAACAACTTTTTCATTTTCCTACTTGGAAAGTAAAGGTCTAGCTGCCAACTTTCTAGCAGCCATGTGAAAAAGAACTAGAGAATGTCACATCTACTGTCCGTGTCTCCATTTCACCTCCCTGTTCCAGCATGATACCATAGGGCTTCCACTCTGCCTGGAATCCCACCTCAGATTTACCCCTGTTTGTTGCTAGGGTGGAAAATGGGACAACGACCCAACTGTTGAGAATAGGAGATTTGGGGATTCCTAAAATGATTTACAACGAAACCTCTTTATTTTACTTGTTCCCCTCTCCCTCACTTCTGGAGATTCCTGGTGCTGCCAAATCCTCAGCCTTCTAGGAACGTGTGATACAAACAACATCAGTTCTTGGCTTTCCCCACTGCCAGCTTAGCATTCATCTTTCTCAGGTCTGCTAAGTCATGTAATACCTGTACATCTGCTTTCCAGATGCCAAAATTTTATGATTATCATCTCCTTTCTCAGTTTCACCATCTTCGTGGGTTTTTGCCTTAAAAAAAAAAATCTTCTTACCATCTCTTAGTAAGGTACTGGAAAGAAATGAAAGTAAAGCATGTGTTCAATCTGCCATTTTTTCCTGGAGGTGAACCAATGTGTGCTCAATAAAACATGGCCAGCAAGTTAATCTTTTTCACTTAAACTAGCACACTGTCAATATCATTGTACTACCCAAAGGACATCAATAATTACTGTTCATAAGCAATGCTTTTAGAAATGAAGTTGATTTTAGATAACGTCATTTTTTATTCCTATAAAGGTTATAAATCCCATGGTATATTGAACAAAGAAAACAATTACCCCAATTTATTTATTTATTTATTTATTTATTTTGAGACAGAGCCTCAAGCTGTCACCCTGGATAGAGTGCTGTTAGAGCTCACAGCAACCTCCGATTCCTGGGCTCAAGCGAGTCTCTTGCCTCCACCTCCCAAGTAGCTGGGACTACAGGCACCCGCCACAACGCCTGGCCATTTTTTGGTTGCAGCTGTCATTGTTTGGCAGGCCCAGGTTGGATTCGAACCCGCCAGCTTAGGTGTACGTGGCTGGTGCCTTAGCCCGCTGAGCCATAGGCGCCGAGCCAATTACCCCAATTTTTAAACTAAATTTCTACCTCTCTTCATGATAAATGTATTGTTGAATACATAAAGAAAAATTTCCGATATATGGTAAGCAGATAAAAACTGCTGCCATTTGTGTGTGTTTTAATTTCAAATATTAAGGGGAATACAAATGTTTTTGTTACATGACAACTGTTGTTTTTATTGCTGCTTCTTTACAAATATTTCCAGCTAACAGTTAAGTATTTTCTGTTGTTATTTTTAAAGTATTTAATATTTTTATTTTTTTGCTAGACTTTTCTGTTTTTCAATTTAGTTACCTACCATTGTTTCAATAAAAAGTGGCTTTTTGGCCCAGAAGTTCCAGCCCTATCAATCTTCCCAAATAATCAGAATTGTGATATAGCTTTATAATAGCATTGCTTATTATAACAAAATAAATTAAAAGCCAATAATCGGGGACTGATAAAATAAATCATGGTACATCCATGTAGTAGAATACAGCCTTGAAAAGTTATTTTGCAAAACAATATTTAGTAACTTAAAAATGTCTGGAGATACATTTAGTTTAAAAGGTAACAGAAAAAAGTATGATCCAAATTAAGGGGGGTTTTTTGTTTATTTTTTGTTTTTGAGACAGAGTCTCATACTGTCACCCTCGGTAGAGTGCTCTGGTGTCACAGCTCACAGCAACCTCAAACACTTGGCCTTAAGCGATTCTCTTGCCTCAGCCTCCCAAGTAGCTGGCATTACAGGCACCCACGACAATGCCAGACTATTTTGTTGTTGCAGTTGTCATTGTTGTTTTAGCTGTCCTGGATTGGGTTCAAACCTGCCAACCAGTGCCCTACCCACTGAGCTACAGGCACCAAACCCAAATAAGTATTTTATTTATTTTTTTTCATATATACTTCATCTTATTTACTTAATTATTGTGTTAAGACATTTATAATCTATACTAATAGAGCTGACAAGTACCCTTACATTATGCACCACAGGTGTGATCCCACCATTTACCCTCCCTTGATCTGACCTCCTTCCCGCCTCCTATTCCCCCCTTCTCCCTCCTTCATCTTGGGCTGTAGTTGTGATCTATTCTTCATGTGAAACTGTGAGTGATTATAAATTGGTTTCATAATAGTACTGAGTACATTGGATTTTTTTCTTCCATTCTTGAGATACTTTACAAAGGATATGTTCCAGCTCCATCCATGTAAACATAAAAAAGGTAAAGTCTTCATCTTTTTTAAGGCTGCATAATATTTCCGTGGTATACATATACCACAATGTATTTATCCATTCATGGGTTATTGGGCACTTGGGCTTCTTTCATGACTTGGCTATTATGAATTGAGCTATAACGAATAATCTAGTGCAAATATCTTTGTTATAAAGTGATTTTTGGTCTTTTGGACATACACCTAGTAGAGGAATTGGAGGATCAAATGGCAGGTCTACTTTTAAATCCCTGAGTAGTCTCCATACTTTCTTCCAAAAGAGATGTATTAGCTTGCAATCCCACCAGCAGTGCAGAAGTGTTTCTTTTCTCCACATCCACGCCAACATCTGTAGTTTGAGGGTTTTGTTATGTGAGCCACTCTTACTAGAGTTAGATGATATCTCAAAGTGGTTTTGATTTGCATTTCTCTGATGATTAAAGATGATGAGCATTTTTTTCATGTGTCTGTAAGCCATGTGCCTATCTTCTTCAGACAAGCTTCTGTATAAGTCCCTTGCCCACAATGAAATGGGATTACTTGTTCTTTTCTTCTTAATAAGTTTGAGTTCTCTGTGGATTTTAGTTATCAAACCTTGGTCAGAAGCATAGCCTGCAAATATCCTCTCCCATTCTGAGGGCTGTCTGCTTGCTTTACTTACTGTGTTCTTGGCTGTGCAGAACCTTTTTAGTTTGGTCAGATCCTAGTAATGTATTTTTGGTGTTGCTTCTATTGCTTGGGGGGTCCTCTTCATAAAGTATTCTTCCATGGCCAATTTCTTCAAGTGTTTCCCCTGCACTCTCTCCAAGAATCTTTACATTTTCATGTCTTAAGTTTAAATCTTTTATCCAGTGGAGTCAACTATTGTTAATGATGAAAGGTGTGGGTCCAGTTTCAGTCTTCTACAAGTCACCATCCAATTCTCCCAGCACCATTTGTAAATAGGGAACCTTTCCCCAAATTTATATTTTTGATAGGCTTATCAAAGATTAAATGTGGATAAGTGTCTGGGTTCATCTCTTGGTTCTCAATTCTGTTCCATGCATCTACTTCTCTATTTTTGTGCCAGTACCATGCTATTTTGATTACTACAGATTTATAGTATAGTTTGAAGTCTGGTAGCATGATTCCTCCTGATTTGTTTTTATTTCTGAGTAATGTGTTGGCTATTCAAGGTTTTTTCCTGGTTCAGTATAAAATGAAATACTGTTTTTTTCCAGATCTTTAAAGTATGACAGTGGTGCTTTGATAAGGATTGCATTAAATTTGTAAAATGCTTTGGGTAATGTGGACATTTTAACAATGTTGATTCTTCCTAGCCATGAGCATGGTATGCTTTTCTATTTGTTAACATATTCAGTAATTTCTTTTCTCAGAGTTTCATAATTCTCTTTATGAATTTAGAGAAACCTTTCACATCCTTTGTTAAGTGAATTCCCAAATATTTCATTTTCTTTGGTACAGCTGTAAATTTCTAGCTCAGTTGTTTGCAAGAGATAGAAACAATTTTTTGTTATCTTAACTACAAGGACATTTACTAAAAGGTATGGAGCAATGGTGGTGGGAACAAATCACACCAAAAAAATGGGAAGTTTGGGTAAATGGCCACACAGGGTTTTTCAACTTTTTTTTTTTATCTCACAGCACACTTCAACCTATAGTTAAACTTTCATAGCACACTTAAATTATGTTGATAAAAAGGACCAAAGAAAGAATATACTTACTGTGCATTGAACTTCTTTTTAAAGTACATTAACTATTAGCCTTTAAATCTTTTTGCCACATGACCCTCACAGCTGCTGCACACCAGTTGGACTTCTTGGGGCTAGAAGATTGGAAGGAGTCTGAGGGAACCCCCAGAGTGCTTTATAACAGGAAACTCAGGAACTATCACTTGGCCAAGAGTAAACTTAGATTCCTGGGCCTTTTCTGCCCAATGACTCTTTTAACATTAACTAAACCAGTGCCTGGGCAGGGAAAAAATAGCCCTTTCATCTTTGAAATAGGAAACATTATGATTCCTGGGAGAAAGAGAGAACGGCATTGGGAAAGAAGTCAGATGATAGACTTCGATAGAACAACCAAAGTCCAGTATACCTATAGTTTCTGTTCCCAGATCTACATTCCACAATTTAAGTTATTCATTTAACCACCCAGGGTTTTGAGATATAAAATGTTTTTATCATCTGAATGCCTCAGTTTGTATGTAGTTTGTTAAGAACAAATCATAATATAATAAAGCGATGATGAATATATTTCTAGAAATATATAAATTTAAAAAACTATTTCTTTAAGATTGCAAAATGTTTACTAAAGAAGTATACATGTACATACAGATATTTCTTGGTATATATGAAAGCTAATTTCTCTCTAGATAAAGTAATTATTACTAAAAAGGAAAAACTGGATGAAGACCTGCTGTCTTAATTGACACTATTATGTGCTATCTTGATAATAGACAACAACAGAAAAAAGTTCTATGAAGATAATATAGAGCAGGTAAATTTGAGAGAGGTAGGAAAGCATTATGCTACACCACGAGCACAGTGTTCTAACTGGGACATCATGGAAGGAAAATGAGAAAACTAAGTAAGAACAGGGTTTATGTGATCAAAGGGCCACCAAATTTTAAGATTGGCTGCCCTTAGAATTAAGACATCTGCTTTCTCTATTTTCTTACAATATTATTCAGACTGCTGTCTATGCAGAAATTTGCTAAATTTTTTGAAGTTCCAAATGAATTTCTGGGAAAGGTTCTGTGGTATGTTTGAAATCATATGGAATCTTATCTACTCTCTTGCTTAATTGAAATAATTTTCTCATGGCATCTGTAATGTCCTTTATACTTTAAAAATACTTTTGAGGATTTATGGCAAGATCTGAGAACTCCCTAACATATTCCCTCGGATGGTAAGGTACTAGTGGGTAGGGTTTTTCTCTTTCCTAGTCCCATGTATCTATAGTTCAAGTGACCTCAGAGAATGGATAGGATTAGGATTGTGGGCCTTACATATGATACCTCTTTGTCTTTGAGGATTTTCTTCATTATTTTTCATATGAAGGGCTATAGTACTTGTTTTCTCCATAAGGTGTTTTAGGTAGGCTTAGTACTCTTTCCTTATCTTAGAAATTAATATATTTTCCATATCTCAGAAATCAGTACTCTTTCCATAACTCAGGAATTAGGAAGAATCAATCATAACCCAAAGATGGTGAGGAGTTACTCTACCCCCAATTTTTTGTGTGAATTAAATCTCATTGGGTGATGTGAACACATAAGTGAATTAGTTCTTATGGTAGTGACATGAAAAGGAACATTGCAGTCGTCCTGACTACTTGGGGCTAGAGACCAAGCCTACTTAACTCCAAGTGACATAACCCTGAAATTCACTGATGTAAGGAATGTTAACAGGGTTAACATTTAAGAAAATAACATTCTCTGAACTAACCCATTAACCCAATGAAAAAATTTCAAAATCAACTTTAATGGATTGTGAACAGGGTAAAAAAGTTAATTTTCCAATGAAAGAGAAAGCCCTCCAGTTAAGAAATACTAAAACCCAGCCATTCTGTCAACTTGGAAAATCTTTACATGAGATTATTTCTAATAAGTTATGAACTTAAACCAAAATAATATCAGTTGAGTTTAAAGATTTAATTCATTACATTTCTTTTTTATTTTGTTTTGATTTTTATTTAGTTTGAGCTTTCATTAAAATAAAGTTTTTGAAAATATATTTTTAAATCTTGCTATTTAGTATCAGTAAATACTTTTTAACATTTCTATTGTTTTAGGATATAAAGAACATTAGAAGCATATATAGATAACAACGTGTTCCCTGGACATAATTAGAATAAATTTAAATTGAACACATATACATATTCACATTCTACTATTATTTCTGAAGCCAAATGATTGGTATAACTGTTGATGTCAAAAAGGTTTTTTTAGAACATACATTTTGGTTGGATTCTTCATTCATTTTTAAAAGCCATATTGGTGTCTATTGGGGTTCTACAAAATATAATCCTATATTTAGAACCGATTATTAAAGATTAAGTTCTAGATTTCTGTTCTCTCTGAATAGCTTAGAAGCAGCACCTGTGGCTTCAGCACAGACAATGACTCCAACATAAAATATGATTCATACAGGAAAAATTTTCAGAGTCATACTATTTCAAATTATTATACCATTTTGATAATTCTAACAAGGAATAAAGGCAGGAAAATACTCCCACTTTACTATAAGTAAAAGACAACTAATTATCACATGCCTCTTACCCACCTTGAACTTACATAATTGAGAGCAATTAAAAAACATTGTGACTAGTTTCAAAGTTTATAAATTTCAAGAAACTGTGCCAACGTTCAGGAAAGGGTACATAATTCAATGTAATGATTCCTGAATTCCTGACTCGGGAACTGCACGGCCCATTAGTCCACTGGGCTAGCTCCCGTAGGGTTCTATTATTTCTTCAGATATAATCCCTTGCTTATAAAACCTCTATGTCTGTCCACTTTAAAAAGATTGCTGTGTGTATTATAGATTTCAAAAAATCTTTCATGACATTTGCAGCAAACTAAACAAAGTCTTATCTTAAAACTTATTTCCAACTTAATGGCAAATATCCATTATAAAAAGATTCATTTCTCTGCAAAATAACCTGTACAGGATTAGTACTTAATGTTAGATTAGATTAGTACTTAGATTCTTCATAAGCACTCTTAAACTGTATTAAAGTTACAATTGTTCCTAAACAAATGTTTATTTACATGTAGTCCATATTTTTGTACTATTTAACAAATAGTCAAACCGAATATTCTTTCCTAATTATTGTTTTGTCAATTTAAGGATGACTTAATAAATAACTGTATTTTAGAGATGTTTGGATCGGGAAGTATAGAATACATTGCTAAAATTATGGCCAAATAATTAATTAGAAATTATAGTTCTTATATATTAGAATAGTCATATAGAATCCCCAAGAAAACTATGTGTTATTTCTATCCTTAAGAATCATGGAAAAGAGAACAAAGAGAAGGAGAGGTGAAGATTTTCTATTTAAAATGATTCCAGAAATGACAATTGCATTTCAACCTAGATTCCAATAAAACTTTCCAAAGTACTATGTTGAGAAAGAATATAAGAACATAAATGGAGTCAATGAGAAACACAGCGCCATGATTCTTTCATTTATGACCAGTGTATGTTTGTACCAAGAAGCTGAATGGACATACATGGCAGGTGTAGCACACCTAATTTATATGGGCCCTTGCCAAAGGAAATGGGATTTATCACCAAACATTCTACTTCATTCTGGGTTTTATATGAAAACTCAAACTAACTTGACTGGAAATTATGTTGACCCAAATGTATTTGACTATAAAGAAAAAAAATTATCAACTCAACATTTCAAGTCTGCAACAAAGAGAACTTACCACCATGGTTAGAATTTGCAAAAAAGAAAAAAAAAGTAAAGAATGTGAAGAAATATTTTGAAGTTGTACTAGCTAATTTCTTCAAATAAAACACTACATGTCTCAGAGCAAGTTAAACATCACATACCTTAATTATCTTAGCTTAAAATAATAAATTTTTTCAAACTATTCATCCAACAATGGATTAATATCCTGAACATATAAGGAACCCAAATACTTCAACAGCAATAAAAACAGTCTGATTAAAAAATGGGCAAACACTGTATATCAAAACATCACATTGTACTCCTTAAATGTATACAGTTATGATTTAATAAAAATTAAGTTTAAGAAATGGGCAAACTGAACAGACATTTCTCAAAAGAACATATAAAAATGGCCAAAAATTATATGAATAAAAGCCCAATATCACTAATCATCAGGGAAATGTATGTCACAGTGAGGCATCATCTTACCCATTTAGGACATCTATGATCAAAAAGAAAAAATATCAAACATTGTCAGGGATTCAGAAGAAAAAGGATTCTTACACTTTGCTGGTGGACTGTGGAGAATGGTATTGAGGTTCCTCAAAAAAACTACAAATGGAACTACAAAATGGAAATTTATCCAAAGGAAAGAAAATCGACATATTGAAGAGATATGTGTTGTACCCCCATATTTATTACAGCCCTATTCATAAAGAGCCAAGATAAAGAATCAACATATGCAATCGGCCTTATTTGGATAAATAAAATGTACACAATTGAACACTACTTAGCTATAAAAAATTAAATCCAGTCACTTGTTGCAACTAGTGACTCTAGAAGGAACTAGAGGACATTATATTAAGCAAAATAAGCAGGAACAGAAAGCTAAAAACTGCCTCTTCTCACTCATATGTGAAAGCTAAAAAAAATTGATCTTGTAGATACAGAAATTTTGAACAGAGGCTATTAGAGGCTGGAAAGGTGAGGGGAAGGGGAGATAGAAGAGATTTATGAAAGGATACAAAATTACAGTCAAAGAGAGAGATTAAGTTCCAGTTATCTATAGCACTATAGAATCAATAGTTAATGTTACATATTTGTCAATAGCTAGAATTAGGATTGAATCTTCCTAACACAAAGAAATAATCAATGTTCCATATGATGGATATTCTAATTACCTTGATCTGACCACTATACATATATTGAAAAATCACCATTGAAACCATAAACATGTGCAATTATTGTAAGTCAATTAAAAAAGAAAAAAAAGTACGAAAATAATAAAATATAGTATCTCCTTCAAACATTTTGTAATAATATGTGCTCCGTGTGTATGAAGAACATTTGTTGTATAGGAAGTTTAAACTATGTGAAAATGTGTATTATGTACTACTTTAAATTCCCTTGGTCTTATTTTTCCGCAAGGACCATTTATGAACAGGTCTCACCCAGCTTCATTCAGCTATTTCCAGGTAGTAACTTTCCTTGATGCCATAAATGGGACCTGTCATTTCAAAAACTTTGTCAAATCCAAAAGCATAGGCAATGAGGATCCAATTTCTGGTGTAGAGTGGAATGATTATTCATAGCTCCACTAAAATGATTAGGATTTTCACTGATAGTGAGATGAGATGCCTATGGGATAGGAAGTAGTGGAGTGTGTAGGATCTTGTAGTATCACCAATATGGAGAAAATGACAATTTAAAAAATTTTTTAAAATTTTTGAAAAAAATAAAACGATAAGTGCAGATCACCCATTACTGACTCAAAGCAACATGATGAAAGCTAAAAATTCTACACTGATGATAATATTTAGGGAAAACCTTATGTCTTAGAGTCACGGGTCAGAATATGCTGAAAATCAGGTCTCACATAAGGATAAGGATAGGGGAGCTTTAAAATAAATAGTACTTCTTTCTTCAACAGATTTCCACTTTTAAAGGCAATGTTCTGATAGGAAAAGATTATGATCCTAAAATTTGAGTACTTTGAGTAGACAATCTTAATAAACTCAAGGCTGCATATTTTGAGTTTCTACATTGCTGACTTCCTGAGCTATCTGATGCAGTTTCCTACAATTGGAGGCACTGAATACACCTCACCTGAAGCAGATTCCTCGCCAATTGCTATTAATCTTCCTAAACAGCTGCCTTTGCTTGTCATTTATTGTCCATACATGAATATATAAGGTCAACCACAGCACAGCCTGAGCAGAAAGACTTGAGTTCTTGTTCACATGGAAATAGCTAACACCCCAAAGAAACTGAAAGACCTAGCTAATGTGTACTGACAAGAGCTAGAGGAGATATAATTGACCAGGAAAGGAAGACTATAAGCCAGGAAATAATTTAATAGCTTGAGAAAAATCACCTTTGATTCAGGGTTCAATAACCTGGCAGAAACACCCGGAACAAATTACAATACCATGCTGAGATAATAATCTCCTTGAAGTTTGTACAAAGTGATAGCCTGCAGTAAATGAGATGAACAATTTTTTCTTTTAGAATTGCCAAACTCAAAACAATGGGAAGAAGTCAGAAGGTTCAGAGAGGTCAAAATGTTACAATGAATTTATTATGTAAAACCAGAGAACCTATTACCTCACCATCTATTTTTTTCTGCAGCAGCAGCAATAGAATGCTTCGTTTTAAGTCAATAAGGAATATACTGGTGGGGTTGGGGAGAAGGGTCGGGGCTGCACAGGCATCTCTAAGCTCAATAATGGATTCCTACGGAGGCTGGTGTGAGCTGGGAGAACTGGGCTTTTTTTTTTTTTTTTTTGGTCCGGTCAGAATTTGGAATGTCAGAGGCCAACTGGCAGTACTTACCTATCACTGGGAAGGTAGCTGCAATTAATATGATGGACAACAAGACTAGAGCAGCGATCAGACTCTCAGGAATCTGTGAGGGTCTCTTTCATATTAATTTATACTTGTCTCCATGGAAGGCAGGCTAGTTTTAGGAACTTTTGCTTTTGCCTTTTCTATCTCAATAGCTTTGACTATCAGAACCAACATGAAACACGCTTCTGCATTGCTGCTATGATATATGAATTCAGAGACAAGGGAATGATAACTGGATAAATATGAGGTCTCCCGGTATTACTTTAAGATGATCTTGGGTAAGAAAATTATTTATCAGCTGGTTTTCATCACCTCCATTTGGCTGAGGTTTCAAGAGAGTATTTTGGATTTCCTGTTACATAGTGTCAGCTTAGATTCTGTATCCAAGCCCTCAAAAAGGCTGGTTATTCCTCTTTTCTCAGCAAATGGTAAATGATCATATTGATACTGGAACTTTGTCTCATCTCCTGGCTGGCTCGCCAATCTGATAG
>CAUYON010124147.1:0-10156 GCA_963573935.1 Arctocebus calabarensis | reverse complement strand
TTCATATAATAATGGAGAAATTGCCAGGAAGGCTATGTTAATCAGTTTGATGAAAATAGTTAAGATTGTATATGAAACCAGCACATTGTACCCCTTGATTGCACTATTGTACACAGCTATGATTTAATGATAAAGATAATTAAATAAATAAATTAATAAAATAAAATAAATGAAGAAAAAAAATAAAAAAAATAGCCAGGTGTTGTGCCGACATCTGTAGTCCCAACTACTAAGGAAGCTGAGGTAAGAGAATTAAGCCCAAGAGTTTGAGGTTGCTGTGAGCTGTGACGCCACTGTACTCTACTGAGAGTCACAAAGTGACTCTGTCTCAAAAAAAAAAAAAAAATGAATGACTGTGGGTTTTATAAATGTGATTATGTTACGCTTTCATATTACTTATGGTGTTTACAAGTTTTAATATTTGTACATGTATTAAAGCTTTAGTTTTAATTTAAAAAAAGATTTAAGCCTGTTATGTACTGAGGATTTGATGCAAAGGATTCTTAGAGTCAGTTCAGCATGTCCTCTGGGGAGGCCATAGTGATCTCTGGGAGCCAAACCACATCACCATGAGAGCAGGCTTTCTAACAACTGTCTCTCAGCTTCTTGTTCACCAGTCCCACTGAGCGCTGGTCATCCACTGTGCAGCAGCCCCTGGCCTCAAGTGTGGCTGGCAGTGCCAGGAGCAGGACACTGGCACTTCCATTTGTCTCTTCCAATTTTGTCCCTAACCATTTTGCCCATTTTGTACTATGTGATCTTATTCTTATTAGCTGTGTGACTCCAGACAAGTCACTTCACTTCTCAGTCCTTTAGGTTTCACAAGCACAAAGTAAAGAAAATAATAACAATACTTACGAAGTGGTAAAAACCTTAAGAGAGAGAGAAAGAATGCACACTTAGGATAGTACAGTGGTTTTCAGCCTTCCTAATGCCTCCTAATGCTGCGACACTTTCATACAGTTCCTCATGTTGTGGTGACACCCAACCATAAAATTATTTTTGTTGCTACTTCATAACTGTAATTTTGCTACTGTTATGAATCGCAGTATAAATATCTGATATGCAGGATGTATTTTCATTGTTACAAAGGGGTCACAACCCACAGGTTGAGAACTGCTGGGATAGTACCTGGCACATAGTAAACACTATGTGAATGCTAGTTATGATTATGGTCATGAGTACTATGATGATAATTATTGTTATATTTAACATACTAATATATTCTTTTATTCTTATATTACTTTGTGTGTTGTTTTTTTTTTGAGGCAGTGTCTTACTCAGTTGCCCTTGGGTTGCATGCCATGGCATCAAATCCCACAGCAACCTCAAACCCTGGATTCAAGTGATCCTTTTGTCTCACCCTCCTAAGTAGCTGGGACTACTGGTCTCGCCACAACATGTGGCTAGTTTTTCTGTTTTTAGTAGAGATTTTCTGTTTTTAGTAGAGACAGGTCTCACTTTGCTTAGGCTGGTCTGGAACTCCTGGGCTCAGGCAATCCGCCCACCTTGGCCTCCCAGACTGCTGGGATTACAAGCATGAGCCACTGCATCTGGCCAACTTTGTAACAGATTTTATTTCATGCATATAGATTTTTTCTCCAATTAAATTGTAAGTATGAGGACTGTGTAAAATTTCCACTTTGCAGCCATTTCTATACTTTGAACATAGTATTCATGCACTGACTCATTTGGCAAGTAGTTAGTGGTTGTTATTGTATGCCAGGCACATCATATCTTTTGAAGGAACTAAGAACCTGGAAAATAAACACATGGTAGAGTATACAAACATGACTCCTGTAGAGAAGCAAAAGCACTCACCGATCTCTTACACACATGCAGAGAGAAATGCCCACACGTATGTGGTGTGGGTATATTTATATGCTCATACACATATAAGCAAAAAGAGACCACAGAGATTGACCCTCAACATTTACTATTTCATATTTCACATGCAGGAAAGTATAAGCTGTGGATTTTAAATGAGGAGCTAAGACTATATCATATGGAATCAGGAAATAGAACTTTTGTTCTGTCGTGACTGTCTCGGTCTGTAAAGGTAGAACTTGGTAGCTTCAATGTCTGCAATCACTTTACTTGACATGGTGCTGGGCATCGCAGTCAATGTCCCATGTGCTTTGAATGGACTTATGAGTAGCAACAGTACTAAATGAGTAGGAAGAAATAGGAGGCAAGAGGGAGCTCAGTGTTTGAGTAATATCTGGGCCGACAGTACCATGACATGTATGAACAAGGCAGTGAGGAAACAAAATGCTGCTTATCCACCCATCCATCATCCATCCAACACATGTATTGTTCAAGCTACCTGAAATACAAAGATGACGACATTGCCCCTGACCTCAAAGAGATTATAATCTAGCTTTTCCCTCTTCCCTACCCTGAGAAGAACTGCTTGGGAAACCCAAGACACCAAAGAATGTGTACCTTTCATTGGCCTATGAATTCCCTGCTGAGATTTTTTTTTTTTTGTAGAGACAGAGTCTCACTTTATCGCCCTGGGTAGAGTGCCGTGGCGTCACACAGCTCACAGCAACCGCCAGCTCCTGGGCTTAAGTGATTCTTTTGCCTCAGCCTCCCGAGTAGCTGGGACTACAGGCGCCCGCCACAGCGCCTGGCTATTTGAGATTTTTTTTTTAAGTTGAGTGGGGTATCCCTTGAAAAACGCAAGCTAGACTAATTTTAATAATGTTAGCCAATTATGACCTATTCCCAAGAACAGGACACCCACACCCTCTGCCTTTTCATTAACAAAAGATTTAGTTTATGTACAGGGCATGAGACAATAGCAGAGTGTGTGTATCTAGGATTGTGGCTGTTTGGTGGCTTTGTCACTTTTTGATCATTTCCAAACCCCCTCAAGGGGCAGATCTAAACCAAATGAATTTCCCCTCATCAGTTGCTTTTCTTTCACCAGGAGACTTGATCATCAGTGGTACTGAGATTTCAATCCTGGGAGGCTGTTTCCTTTCCTAGCCTGGTCCTGAGGAGGAGCTGCCTTTCTACTTGCTATTATCAAGTAATCTCAAAACAGCACCCATCAACGTACTTCCTTGTTCTAGAACTTAGAGATTCTTTATGCCAGTTACATTAATTCTAAACTCCTCTAACTGTCTGTTTCCTAAACCCACCTCTGAAATCCAATCTCCACCACACATGTCCCACTTTACTTTTCACCAAACCCCAATCCCAGTCTCCACTTTAGGTGAGCCAGCAGCTATGCCTACTGACCTTAGCACATGCCCCACTTGTGATCCCTTCTTATCCAAGCCCCAGCCCTTTCTTCTGGGAAACTTAGCCTCTCAAATCAAACTTTCTCTTCTCTTTACACTGATTATCTAAGTTATACCATTAGCCTCATTCTTCAATGGTACAGCAAAAACTGCTTTTATAATACAACTTGATCAGAGTATCTTCAGGAGGGCGTAAACCCTATGAGCCCAGATCTCACCCACAAACATTTCTAGACTCACAGAAGGCGGTAAATATATACTAGTTAAAAGTGAGATCATGTACTCTTATCTGAGGGTGATAGCAAACGCTTCTCTGATAATATTCTTTTCTTTTTTAAGCTATAAATACTTTTTTTCTGCTGCTCTTTCTCTGTGTTGTTATTATTTATTCAACAGCAATTTACTGAGCAACTCCCATGTGTCTCAAAATAGGGAAAAACAGCAAACAAGACAGACACAGTTCCTGCTCTCAAGCTACTTAGAGTCTGCAACTTTGACTAGAGTTGGAAAAAGCAATCACATTCCTGGAATACAGGCAACCATTCTCTCTCCCTCTATGGGAGTCTACCAAGAAATCAACTGAGCTACTTAGTGAGGATAGGGCTTCAGTATTTTGGAAGGCATCGAAGGGATATAAACAAAACCACCACCTACTAAGGTGGTTATTGAGTGTCCTTCACAGGTTTCTACCAAGACCTTCTTTAAGAAAAAAAATATTTTTAAAACATCTGTTACATGAGACTGGTATTAAATTAGAAATTCAAATGTTACCCAGCCTATTGCACTGTTGGGTGCAGTTTGAAAGTGTCTTACAGGACAGAATGATTTCTATTCACTTAGATCTGTTCAGACAGATGCCTATTAGCTTCCATGAAATAAATTTGCCAAAAATGAGTTTCTCATTTAAAAAAGAGAGTAAAAATTAAGTTTACTAAAAACTGACAATCCATGTCACCAAATATTTAGATCAATAATTTATAATTATAACATTCATTCATGCATACATTTATGGAGCTCTCACCATAGCAACTATGACACTAGTAAATATGGTTAAGATAAAAGGTTTGTTTCATCATGTTAAACTGTCTGCAAGGCCAATTTGAAAAATAGATATAGCCATATATGATTAAATGTTTGGACTCAACATTAGAGGATAAATGGCACACTGGGAAACTATCTTCTAAGAATATAGCCTAAACTTTTAGCTATTTAAGACCATAAAATCAAATCAACAATTGAACAAAAAATACTAAATATTAAAATTACTAAAATTAAGTGCTTCAAACTTTAATCAAAAAATTTTTTTAAATCCTCTATAAAAGCTGAAATGAAAATTATATGGCTATCAATAATGAAAACCCTTCGGCCTCAGGAATGCAATGTTACAAAGGCCCCTAAGCTTTCTGAGAAAGTAACATAATAACTGCAACAGATCAGAAAACTTTTGGACTATTAAACTTCAATCCTGGGTTTCAGAAGTTTGTATAGTCACAAATTGCAATAGTAGAAATAACCTATAAATCATGCATATTTTCATGGTAACAATGATGGCTCATGGCTTCCATAATAGGCAACCTCTGGAGTGACTGATCTCCCATATTGGAGCATTTCCATTCCTTATAAGTCAAGAATGATCTACGCTAAATGTGATGGATCAGATATGCAAATGCATGACACACTTAATACTATGTAAAGTAAATGTAAAGCATAGAGGCAATTAGGGGGAAAAATACCATTTAACTCTTGTATAGATTCAATCATGTTAATAATTAGTACTCAAGATAAATTATTACTATTGCAAGGGCACTTTTTTTAGGGAAGAAATGGTATTTTATTTACAGTATTTATCTACAGAGGTATATAATAGTTCATTGGTATACCATATATGAAATTTGTGTATTACATAATAATTATTTGCATGGTTATAAGTTCCCCTTTGATATTCTGATTTGTATCGTCAGCACTTGCTGCATGGCAAACATTCCCAGAATAGCTTAAAATAAAAGTGTTTTCTTGTTTCTTGTGATTTTGTGAGTTGGCTGGACAGGTACAAGAGCACTTTCTGTATATGTAATATATTTTCCCTGGTCCAAACTAAGTTAACTTAATTGTTTTTAATGTAATTCACAATAAATACATTTTAAATCATGATCTAGTACAAAGGTATCAATAAATATACACATTTGTACATACAACTGAAAACAAATTTTCACAAAACGATACTTATCTTTACTATATGTGAAGTACTCTATTTTCTATTCAGGTCTAATCTAGAATGTTTAATTAAAAAAATGTTGGGGTGGCTCCTGTGGCTCAAAGGAATAGGGCACCAGCCCCATGTGCCAGAGGTGGTGGGTTCAAACCCAACCCCAGCCAGAAACTGCAAAAAAAAAAAAAAAAAAGTTGATCTCACACCCTGGTTTAGTGACTCATTAATGGATGACAATGCATAACTTACACTGCTCAAACCAACCTAATTTGATTTCTTTGCCCTTTCTACAACTCTACATATTCTTTAGATTTTTTTCCTCCTCATTTCAGTTGCTTTAAAGACATTTTCTTATGAGATTTTTTTAAAAATTGGCGTAAACATCAAATATCAGAGAGTAAATCAGTCCTACAAATTATGACTTCTAGTGAGAGGATGGGGGCCTATTTCTTCTTTCAGGTCCCAGCACCTAGAATTCTGTAGGTTCTAGGTACGTACTGGTACCTTGATAAATTTTGTTGGATTCGACAATAAAAAAGGGGTATTTTTGGAGTTTGTTTAGAGTATGGCAAACGATAAAAATTTTCGCCTGAGAAAAACAGGCCTACTACTCAGGTTGTCAGTGTAGGCAGGAGTACATACAGAGGTGAAGGTGGCTGTGGAATTAAGTCTAGACGTCCACTTGGACAGTCTCCAGGGCACCCTGCTGAACCCCTACATCACAACTCAGCAGAAACCAGGCTAGATCTCTGTTTACCCGGGTGGGGTTAATATCCAGAGAAGGTGACACCAACCTAGCAACCCTATTTCCATTAGAAAAACCCATAAAAGCGAAGGCCAAGGTGGAAAGCCTCTGAGTTCTGTAGCCCTGGGACTCTCCTCTGCTACTAACGGCCTTTGCAGGACCTAGAGGGCAGGAGCTGCAGGGAGAAGGCCTAGCTGACCCCTAGGGCATGGCCTGCGAGGGAAGGTGACGCTCAGCCTCGGCCTGCGTGAAGACAAAGACCACCCAGGCTCCACCTGCGCTGGATAAGGAGGCGCTGCCCGTGTGAAGACTGAAACTCGGGACAGGGTCGAGTGGGGTCAGGCACCCTCCACCTGGGCCTGCTCAGGGTCAGGGTCAGAAACTGATGACAAGGCCTGCGAGGGGTCAGAGACCCTCGGCCTGGGCTTGCGCCAGAACAGGGACCCTCAGCCTCAGCCTGAGCCAGGACAGGGACCCCCAGACTGGGCCTGTGTGTGGACAGAAACTTGGGACAGGGCCCACACAGGGTCAGGGACCCTCCGCCGGGGTCTGCGTAGCGAAGGAACCCTGGACTCGGCCTACTTGGCGCCTGCTTGGGCAGCACGGTCGGACCCACCTCGCAAACACCCCGGTCCCCGGCCACACCCCCGCACCTCTGTCCTCCGTCCCAGGCCGCGTCTGCGGAGCGGGCGGCGGGCGCCGCGGTGCATCCTGGGACGCAGCCCCGAGGCCCCGCGGGCGGGCGGGGGCCCAGCGGCCGCACCGGGCACGCGCAGCACGGCTCGGAGACAGGTGTCCGTCGCGTGGGGCTGAGAGGCCGAGGAATTCGCCCCGTCTTCACAGCGAGGACACGGCACAGCCGGGGTTTAACCTAGGTCTTTCAGGATCCCAAACCCAGTGCCACTCACAGTCTCTTCAGGAGACAGACTTCTGTAACGAGTCTACAGACTGTGGACAGCCTGGCGGGGGTAGGGACAGAAAGAGAAAGCTGTTCTAGAATAATTCCACGAGCTTCCATGTACTCTCGGCTGTCAAGGCCACTTCTGCAGGTCTGCAGTGATGTCTCATTGTAAGGTCGAATTAACAGAGATACACAAATAAGATGACAAATAAAAAGGGGGCAATGAAAAACATCTCCAGCAAAACGGAGGGCATTATTTTCTGAATACTTGATTAAAATGCAAATGTATGAAAACCATTTATAGATGAGATAGATTAGTGTAGTAGTTAGGAAAACCCACCTTGGGGTGAAAGAGTCCTGGATTTACACCTGCACTTGAATGTTTATAGCGGCACAATTCACAACTGCAAAGATGTGGCAACAGTCCAAGTACCCAGCAATACAGGAGTGGATTAATAAAATGTGGGCTATGGATACCATTGACCACTACATAGCCTTAAAAAAAAGATGAATTAATGCCTCTTGTATTAACCTGGATGGAACTGGAGACTATTCTTCTAAGTGAAGTATCACAAGAATGGAAAAACCAAAAGCACAAGTACTCACTATTAAATTGGAAGTAACTGATCCACACTTATGTGCAGATATGGAAATAACACTCATTGGAAATCATGCAAGTGGGAAGAGGGAGAAAGGAATGGGTAAATTAACCTAGCAGGTATAATACACACCATCTAGGGTATGGGCACACTTGTGACTTACTCAAATTCTACAAAAGCAATTTATATAACCAAAATGTTTGTAGACCATAATATTCTGAAATAAAAATAAATAAATAGTATTATGCAAAAAAATTAACTCTGGCTTTAATTCCTACCTTCAGGGTATAGAGCCCCTTAAAATGCTGATATCCTACTCAGGAGGATGAGGCTAGAGGATTGGTTGAGCCCAGTAATTTGAGGTTGTTGTGAGCTATGAGGCCAGGGAACTCTAGCCTGGGGCAACAGAGTGTGACTCTGTCTCAAAAAGTAAAATAAAATATAATGCTAATATCCTTATGCGTAAAATGAGGATAATCATTCCTCCTTGCAGGGTGTCTTGAGGATTAATTAAGAATGTTTATAAAGTATGTAGCAAAATATCTGTTAAAATTAAGCACTCAAGCCAAGTCATGGAAGAAGCCCAAGTGCACGTCAACCCATGCATGGATTAATAAATTGTGATATATGTATACCATGGAATATTATTGAGCCTTTTAAAAAGATGAAGACTTTAGGGCAGCACCTGTGGCTCAAAGGAGTAGGGCACCGGCTCCATATATCAGAGGTGGTAGGTTCAAACCCAGCCCCAGCCAAAAACTGCAAAAAAAAAAAAAAAAAAAAATGGAGACTTTACCTCTTTTATTTTACATGGATGGAACTGGAACATATCCTTCTTAGTAAAGTATCTCAAGAATGGAAGAAAAAAATGTCCCATGTACTCAGTACTATTATGAAACCAATTTACAATCACTCACACTTTCATATGAACAATAGATCATGACTATGGCTCAGATGAAGGAGGGGCAGATAGGGAGGAGAGGGAGGTCAAATCAAGGGAGGGTGAATGGTGGGATCACACCAATGGTGCATAATGCAAGGGTACATGTCGAATCTAGGGTATAAATATCTTCACAATAACTAAGTAAACGAGATGAGGTATATATTAACCAGTGTGATGTAAGCATTCCTAATTCTACAAGAAATCAGCACATTATACCCCATAAGTGCATTAATATATACATGATCTATGTATTTATGATTTAATTAAAAAAATAAAATTAAGCACTCAGAAAATGATGCCTATTTACAATGAAGAGTGCACAAAAATGTCACAAAATATCTGAATTATGTTCTTAACAATAAGCAACTTAATTATTAAGTCCTATTATGTGACCATGAAAGAAAAACAAAAAGGCATTGAGGAGCTCAGATGAGATAAAAAGACAATGAGATGGGATATATGTTAATATATGAAAGGAGATGGCTAAAAGGAGATTGCAAGGAAGCTGAAAACAATAGGTTTAAAACTTGCTTTGGAGGTGACAATGAGTTGAATTGACACTAGAGAAGATTAAATCAGATATGAAGAAGTAAAGAGTTCGGATACTCTGGAACACTCAAGAGAAAGAACAAAGACATGAAAATGATAAGCAGTAAACACAGAGATTGGAAAGCAGAAACTCAATCTACAAATGACGACTTAACATTAAGAATTGTTAATAATAATAACGTTGAAGGATGGCAAAATAACAGCAAAAAAATATGGGACGGTATATTAAAGGCTCATTATATTCTGGGCAAGAATACTGACCAGATCTAGATATAATCTCAGGAAACTTTTGAATTTCAACCACAAGAAATTATTGTGGGAAGCACTGCTTCAGAAAAGCACAAGCAAGCTAAAATAATAAAAAGGGGCTGGTCTTAGCCTTATCCTCCTTAGCTTAGAACAGCTAAGGCCAAAAAACAATGTAGCAAAACAGCAACTGTTTAAGAAAAATTGTTACCCAAAAGTTACTCCCAGACAAATTGTCATTCAGGTTAACAAAAGGAATAGCAAACAAAAGACATATTCTGATACACAAAGTCTCAGAAAATATATCCCTCTTCCTCTGAAAGCTGCTGAGAGGTACAAACAGCTCAGTCATCCTTTCTGCAGATACTACCAAAGAAAGGAACCAAAATTGAAATTGGCTTATTAGGTACATCATGAAACTGAATTAAGACTAATAAATATGGCTCGGTGCCTGGGGCTCAACGGGCTAAGGCACCAGCCACGTATACCTGAGCTGGCAGGTTCGAATCCAGCCCGGGCCCGCCAAACAACAATGCCAGCTGCAACCAAAAAATGGCCGGGCGTTGTGGCAGGCGCCTGTAGTCCCAGTTACTTGGGAGGTGGAGGCAAGAGACTTGCTTGAGCCCAGGAATTGGAGGTTGCTATGAGCTGTGATGCCACAGCACTCTATCCAGGGTGACAGCTTGAGGCTCTGTCTCAAAAAAAAAAAAAGA
>CAUYON010124145.1:0-11488 GCA_963573935.1 Arctocebus calabarensis | reverse complement strand
ATAAAGGATGCCCCAAAAAGTATACACATTTTAAGCAAGGAAAAAACTGTATTACTCAAGTCATATTTAACTTCTGCAATTACAAGAGCTGTTCAGAGTGACTTATATTTTCCTTTTGTTACCAGTGTATATTGAATATTACGATTTTAATAGTTTTTTTCCTTTCTTAAAATGTGTAAATATTCGTGTCACTCTCTGTGCAAAGAGTAGAACGTGTGTGTGTGTGTGTATAAATTGGCCACCCAAGGCACTGTAAGAAACTGGTCAACATAAGGAACTAAGGAACTAGGCCTACTGTACTGAAACATACAAGTGGTGCTTGTCCAGTCTATGAAAATTAGGTCAACTTCAAAAGCTGATCACTACAGGGAGATGGTCAACTATGGAGGTTCTACTGTGTATGTAAGCATATATGTACATACATATAGTTTCACTAGGTTCACATCATCGTTTGTGATATCAATATTAATATTGTCATTTTATAGGTGAATAAATTGGGAGTTTAAAAAATTATATACTCTGTACCTATTATGAATCTTAGTACTGTATTTCTTAAATTACGAATTATTACTCCCACTATTTAGTTATACCCACTCATGAAATGTGCTGGAGTTACTTTTCTATGGGCACAACATGAGCTTGGTTCTTCCTGGACAGAAAGAATGAGGTAGAAGTTTTCAGATTTACCCAGGAGGGTGAATTAGGAATAGGCTCATGTAGCTGCTGTTAGAAGGCTTGCCAAATCTCAGGGTAATCACCACATTCAGCCAATTTCCTTCCATGAACCAGAAATAAGAGCATAACTGAATATCTTGGGTTTTGTGGGCCTCTTACCATCCTGAGCCCCACCCCTCTATCCCTAGTTCAAGTGTTATGGTGCAATCTTTGTGCTAAATTGCCAGTGGCAGACAAGTCGGAGTGCGAATCAGAGCTAAACAGTCAATGCCATAGTTCTTGGATGTTCAAAGTTTTTCTCCAAATGAATTGATGTTATTGTTCCCTTTTCTTGAGCAAGGAGAGAATGAGTTGCTTTTTTCCATGCCCCTCCTGCCCTTCTTGAGTTTTTTCTTTTTGTTTTATTTTTATGTCCCAGCTTTTATTAGGGCATGTAAATAGAATATGGTTTTGTCAATAAAACATTTAGACAGAGAATCAAGAATGCTAAGTTTCTTTCTTGGCTCCTTCCCTGACACTGAAATAAGAGGAAAGAGAATTTATCTCACTTTTACTAATGAGGATATTGAAGTAAAGAGAGATTTAATGATGGAATCAGAGTGACAAAATTGTCAGTTACTTGTTCATGGACTCAGAGCATTTTCCCTTTTTGAGTCTTAATTTTTTTCAGATGCTGGTTATGAAGAAAGAATTAAAGCACCTAGGTGAAAAATAAGTGTGAGCAAAGGTAAAATGGGCAATGATAATTTATATTACCATTAACATCGTTACCATTTTTCTGTCAGTCTTCTTTTATAACTTGCCTGTAAGAGAGAAACAATAGCGCTTAATGAAAACATAAATCTTTGGAGGCATCTGGTCTGCCAATCTGGGTTGGCATCTCAGCTCCATATCCTCAACCTTATTCATTGGGTGAGTTGAACTTTCTCAGTCCCTTCCTTTATCCAGGTGTAATAAGAGCTACTCACAGCTTTATTGTGAAATTGTAAGAAAAAACAGGTGCATTTCTGACAATAATCATATATTTTGACTGGATCTGAATTTGATTATACAGTTTTGTATGCTGCATCTGGATGCTTTAAATCTGGTTTGCATTTAGTTTTAGCAAATAATCTCTCTACACACTTTGTGTCTTATAAGGGCTTCTGACTTCAGCAGGTTTTCATAGTGCTTTAGAAGAGGTGTCGGAGGTGACACACAGGTTGTTACTAC
This sequence comes from Arctocebus calabarensis, assembly GCA_963573935.1. NCBI lineage: Eukaryota > Metazoa > Chordata > Mammalia > Primates > Lorisidae > Arctocebus > Arctocebus calabarensis. Next base: position 9,601 of record CAUYON010124145.1, on the reverse strand, counting down.
AGCACATTTCAGAGATAGTGGGGGTTTGGTTCCCGACCATTAGAATAAAGCCAATATTGCAATTAAGTAAGTACCATATTTTTTGGTTTCTCAGTCCATATAAAAATTATGTTTGCACTATACTTTGGTCTATTAAATATGCAAAGGCATCATGTCTAAAAAAGGCTATGGATATATCTTAATTTAAAAAATCTTCATTACTGAAAAATGGTGACTATCTGAGCCTTCAGCAAGTCACAAATTCTCTGGTGGAGAGTCTTAACTAGATGTTGTTGGCTATTGTCTGATTGAGGTGGTGATTGCTCAAAGTTGGAGTGACTGGATATTTCTTAAAATAAGACAGCAATGTTTGTGGCATCAATCAAAGCTTTATTTCACAAAAGATTTCTATTTAGCAACTGATGCCATTTAAAAGCATTTTACCTACAGCAAAACTTTTTTCAAAATTAGAGTTAGTGCTTTCCAATTCTACTGCTGACTTTTTTCAACTAAGTTTATGCAATATTCTAAATACTTTGTTGTCATTTCAACATTAGTCTTAACATTTTCAACAGGAGTACATTCCATCTCAAGAAACCACATTCCTAGCCAGTCACTGTGGCTTATGCCTGTAGACCTAGTACTCTCAGAGGTCATGGCAGGTGGATTGCTTGAGTGTAAGAGTTCCAGCCTGAGCAAGAGTGAGACCCCATCTCTACTAAAAATGAAAAAACTAGTTAGGTCTTAGGAGGGCATTTTTAGTTCCAGCTACTTAGGTGGCAGAGGCAAGAAAATGGTTCAAGTCCAAGAATTTGAGGCTGCTATGAGCTATAACATGACTGTACTCTACCCAGGGCCACAGAGTGAGAATCTGTCCCAAAAAGAAAAGAAAAAAATAGAAAGAAATTGCATTCTTTACTCCATTTTTATATGGATTCAGAAGAAAAAACTCTTCATTCATTAAAGTTTGATCATAAGATGGAATTAAATCAGTAGTATCTTCAGGTTTCACTACTAATTTTAGCTCTCTTGGTATTACTATCACATCTGCAGTTACTTTCTCAATGGAAGTCTTGAACCCCTCGAAGTTATTCATGAAGGTTGGAATCAATTTCTTAAAATCTAGTATTTGTGTTGATATTATGACTTCTTTCCATAAATTGCAAATGTTCTTACTGGTATCTAGAAAGGTGAATCCTTTCCAGATTTTCTTTTCTTTCTTTCTTTTTCTTTGTTTGTTTTTTTTTTTTTTTTTTTTTTTGAAACAGAGTCTCATTCTGTGGCCAAAGGTAGAGTGCCATGGTATCATAGCTCACAACAACCTCAAACACTTGGGCTCAGGTGATTCTCTTGCCTCAGCCTCCCCAGTAGCTGAAACTACAGGTGCCCTCCACAATGCCTGGTTAATTTTCTTAGAGATGTTTTGCTCTGACTCAGGCTGGTCTCAAACTCCTGAACTCAAGCAATCCATCTGCCTTGTCCTCCCAAAGTGCTAGGATGACAGGCATGAGCCACTGCACCCGGCTTTAGGAGGTTTTCAAGTTATTTTGCCCAGATCCATCAGAAGAGTCATGAATGTCATCTATAGCTTTACAAAATGTATTTCTTAAATGACAAGACTTCTTAAAAAGGAAAGTTACTCTCTGATCCATGGACTGCAGAATGCATGCTATGTTCACAGATATGAAAACAACTTTAATCTTCTTGCACAGCTCCATCAGAGCTCTTGGGTGACTAGGTGCATTGCCAATGGGCAGTTATATTTTGAAAGAATCTTTTTCTTAAGAGGAGTAGGTCTCAATAGTGTGCTTAAAACATTCAGTAAACCACACTGTAAACAGATGTATTGTCATCCAAGCTATGTTGTTTCATTTATAGAACACAGGTAAGTTGATTTAGTATTATTCTTATAAGGGCCCAAGGATTCTTGGAATGATGATGAGCCTTGGCTTTACCTTAAAGTCCCCAGCTGCATTAGCCTCTAACAAGAGATTTGGCCTATCCTTTGAAGCTTTGAAGCCAGGCATTGACTTTTCTCTAGCTATGAAAGTCCTACATGTCTTCTTTTTTCCATAGAAAGCTATTTTGACTACATTGAAAATCTTTGTTTAGGGCAGCCACCTTTATAAATTATCTTAACTACGTCTTCTGAATAACTTGCTGCATCTTCTACAGCAGCACCTTCAGCTTCACCTTGCACTTCGTTATGAGGACTCCGTTCCCTAAACCTCATGAGCTGGTCTCTGCCAGCTTCAAATTTTTCTTTTCCTGATTCCGCACCTTTCTTAGCCTTCATAGAATAGAACAGAGTTAGGACTTATCTCTGGATTAGGTTTTGTATGAAGGGAATGTTGTGGCTGGTTTGATCTCCTATTCTGATAACTCAAACTTTCTTTGTATCAGCAGTAAGACTGTTTCATTTTCTAATTGTTCATGTATTCACTTCTGTGGGATTTTTAATTTCCTTCAGACACTTTTTCCTTTGCATTTACAGCTTGGCTATCTGTTCCATGCAAGAGGCCTAGCTTTTAGCCTATCTTCCTTTTTTCTTTTATTGTTTGGGATTCATTGAGGATACAAATAATTAAGTTACACTAATTGCATTTATTAGGTAAATTCCCTCTTATAATTGTGTCCCACCTCCAAGAGGTGTGCCATACACTGTGCCTCCCAACTCCGCCCCTCCCCCCTCCACTCCCTCACTCTCCTACCCCCCACCATGTATTAGGTCATCTACTGCCTTCATATTAGAATTGAGTACATTGGACTCTTGTTTCTCCATTCATGTGATGCTTTACTAAGAAGAATGGATTCGACCTCAATCCAGGTTAATAAAAAGGACGTAAAGTCTCCATCTCTTTTAATGGCTGAATGTATTCCATGTTAAACATATGTCACAACTTATTAATCCATTCTTGGATTGGTGGGCATTTAGGTTTTTACCATACCTTTCTCACTATGCTTGATCATTTCCAACTTTTGTCTTAAAGTGAGAGACCGCTGACTATTCCTTTCACTTGAATATTTGGTGATCATTATAGGGTTCTTAATCGACTTAATTTCAATATTGTTTTATCTCAGGGAATAGGGAGGCCTGAGGAGAGGGAGAGAGAAAGGGAGTGGTTGGTCTGTGGAGCAATCAGAGCATACAACATTTATGAAAGAACTTCATTGTCTTATATGGCACAGTCTGTGGTGTCCCCAAAACAATTACAAGAGTAACACCCAAGGTCACTGACCACAGATCACTGTAATAAATATATAATGAAAATTCTGAAATATTGCAAGAATTACCAAAATATGACACAAAAACATGAAGTGTAAAATTGGCCTTGATGGACTTACTTACTTGACAGAGTTGCCACAAAACTTCTATTTGTAAAAAAATATAATATGTGCTAAATGCAATAAAGTGTTGTGCAAATAAACTAGCTACACCTGCATATCCCTGGGAGAAGGTTGGCCGTTCATGGCTTTCCTGTGCATATAGAGCTATTGACTCAGAAACAAATGGACAGCTGCAAGCAGCATGCATCCGTCAGCTCAGGTTGCTGTAACAAGATATCACAGGCAGGGTGGCTTATAAACAATGGGAATTGATTTCTCAGTTCTGGTTCCAAAGGCTATAAATTTGACATCCAGGTGCTAGTCTGGTGAAGTTCTGGGGAGAATTATCTTCCAGGTTGCATCTTCATTTGTGGCAAAAGAGAGCACTGCCTTCCTGGCCTCTGATCAGGGCACTAATCCCATTCATGAGAGATCTGCCCTCATGACCTAATTAACTCCCAAATGCCCTACTTTTGGGAGTAAATGTCATCTCATTGAATAGATTTTATCATATGAACATGGGGAAGGGGGCAAATATTATGAATAAAGTCATCTTGAAAGTATCCAGTGTGTGTTATACAATTGTACATCTTCTATTTAACATTGACCTCTGTATATGCAATAGATCAGATCTTGCTCAAATAATGAACTAGGATCTCTCCTTTTCAAGGCCATGCTGTCACCCTCAGAGTGGAGCATCCCAGGTAGAATAATGCTTAACTGTCATTTGTTGCTTTGAATCGTCCTAAAAAGCAGCATTACTTGCACAATTCACACATAGCTGCTTGCTGTTCATACCACCACCTTCCTGAGGATGATCATTGTTTTTCTTCTCTCTAGCCTTTGGAACCGCTTAACTGACTTATTCCCAGTCCATTAGCACTGATGCAAAACTAGACATCTCCAAGCATCTCAGCGACGGAGGCACTGCCCATTTGGTATAAACCATCAAGCCGGCAGCTAGTTTCAGGCTTTCTCCACTTTGCAATTCAACCAAGTGGTAGGAAACGGTATTGAGGAAATCACTTATTTTAGTGACAATTATCAGTTAAATGCAAACTTTTCCAATTTGCATTTTGTTATATCATCCTATAGGCAAAGTAATAGGCTCTGGTTTCTGGCCCTCTTCTCAATTGAAACTAAATTACACAAGCATTAAGAGACTCATATCACCTTGGCTCATTCTGGCCTCCAGGGCATGGATACAGAAAGAAGGAAACCACCAGATGTTAAGCTCATCATATCTGCGGAAAAAAGACACATTCAAGTGTTGTATGCCAAGAGGGTTAGGGACCCTGCAGTCATATCACTTTGGCTACAATCTCATTGGATCTTATAAATAAAATAAGTGCAGACCGAGCCAGCACCTAGATGGCAGATGCAGAATCTCCTGGGGAGATGCAGAAAGTAGCACTAGGAATCCAAGCAGCACTTTTCCCTTTGTGCCTATAATAAATCAGTACCCAGTGGGAGAAAAGAGATTGCCCTTTAATGGGCTCTGTCTCTCTACCCAAATTTCTTTCTAGATGGTCCATAAAAATGACTTCTGTCTTTACCTACATTTTGAGATGAATTGCTTATCCTCCCCCAATATAATTCCCCTTTTCTTGTCCATCCTTTACCATTGAAAGAAATTATTTGGTCACATTCTTTTCTTGTTTGGGGCTACAAAGGTATATCATGACTTTTGTTGTTTCTCTGAGGAAATGGTAAAATTTTAAAGTGAATGGAATGAATTTCCTCTAATATAAGTAATAAAATACCTTTGCTCATTGGATATAAAAATAGCTATAAAAATGCAAGTGTTGCTCTAATGGTCCATCTTGATATTTTATGGGTTTCTCTCCTGCCATTATTAAGGTAGAGTTCACACTGAGTTACACACATTTCCTGTCACCTGACTCTTCCAATCATGGATGTATTATTCTAGTTCGAATTCAGAAAGTTTCTGAGGTTTTGACTTTTATTTTTTGTGGTAAAAATAGCTAGCCATAACCACCTATACCTTTACTTGTGATGATCTATTATTTGAACAGGGTTCCAGCGTATCACTGAATATTTAATGCCATATCTTCTTAGCTGTGTCTCACATAACCAGCTTCTAATTTCAGCTTCTGCCTAGTTAAAACACTTTGTCAAACTTCCCTATCACATTTATTTTTCTCACACACATCATCTCATCCTCACTCCTGAAAAATCTGTTAGTGACAATTCCAATACTGGCAATGTAAGATGAAAAAAAAAACTATAAAAAGGGAAAACTGAACTTGAATGTCATCATTGCAAAAATGAAATGTTGATTGAACACCCCTATAGAAAGGGCAAGTTAGATCCCAGGTATGTGTGGGCTGTTTAGCAAAGAATTATTGCATAAAGGTTAAATAACGTGTCATGCATTAAAATAAAAGGAATCATTTACATATTCATTCAAATAGATATTCCCCCAATACATTTAAGCCTAAATTATGTGTTATTAATTAATCAAGACAAAAATTCTGGAGCAACGTAAAGCGTGGAGAACCACTGCCAATTAAATCTCAATAAAAATGGAGAGAACATAATGGTGAAATGACAAAGCTATTCACTTGAAAAATATAATTTCATTTTTAAGCAACATTTTAGGGAATGTATCTACTACATAAAACACTGTGTGTGATTACTTAGCTAAATAGCTGTAGATGATGTAGACTGTATAAACAGCATATTTGCACAGGAAGGACATCAGGAGACTTGGAGGTGGTATTTAGTCTAGATTTATTAAGTAACATCTCTTGGATGATAAAATGAATTCTGAGCCTGGAAATACTTGAGGGAGAAAATAACAGATCTGTTTACAGAATGGATAAGAGCTTAAATACTTCTAGCCGAGATTGGAGAAGTAAGGGCTCAATATATTTTTTGTTACTGAATGAATGAACGAAGAATCTCCCCAGAGATGCTAAAATGGTAATGATGCTTGTTTAACTTTTAGAAGTTACTAGGCTTTCATTCGCTAGACAAATATTTATTGAACACTTACCATATGCCTGGCACTGCATTAGGTGCTATGGATACCAACTGAGTGAACAAGACAACTTGGTCTTCCAAAAGATCAAGCGTGAAAGGTGTTGTAATTAAGGGGAAATTGCTACATACACTCAGTGTATGCAGAGGGACCTAGCCAAACAGGGCATCAGACATGGTCTCCCTTAGAGCGCAGACTTTGAGTTGAGTCCTGAACAATAAGAAAGTGAGGAGGATAAACTTTGGAGCAGAGTAAGAATCATGTGTGGAGTGTTAGAAGAATTTGAAAGTATCTAAAGGTTGAGCCTAAAAAGCAGGAAGGAAATTGGAGCCAGGTGAGCTGAAGTGTAACCCGGGGCCAGGAGGTGCAGGGAAACTGAACAGAGTGAAGTGCCGTGCTTTCTTTATTAATTCAGAAAAGTAGATTTTTTTTAATTTACAAAAGGAAATTTACTAATAGCAGTATTTTTTTACACCAATACTACCATTTAAATCCGATGGATTACTGTGCTTTGATATTTGAAACTCATTCTTTGAGAAACATTGCCTTGGGGCACATTTGTTTATGGATGTGCTGATTCACTTACCCATCACTGCACATGTGACAGAAACAAAGGCAAGGAAGACAGTGAGTTCAGGAGGTGATGTAGTGTGGCAGCAGTAGGGGACAGTACAGGACTCTGAACCGGTGAGACTCAGGAGGTGGGATGTTCAGAGAGGCGTTAGATCACTGATCCCATCCCGACTTCTTATGGCAAATGCGAAGTGGCAGACACCTGCCCTGGCACTCTGTCATCGGGAGGGGAGGCCTCTATTTTCACCACTGTTTACTTTTGGAGTGTCTCTTAGTCCTTGTGGAGTTAGGGGATGCGAGAAGGGGGGAGGAGCCTGTGAAAGCTGTTCCCTATCAGTAGACTGCTGTCCACAGCTCCCAGGGCTTTCTTCCTACATTGTTCTATGCAGTGAGACTGTGGTCCACAGGTGCTGTCACAGGATGTGACAGAAGTCCCCAGAGTTTGCAGAGCTAACCCACGTTTCCTCCGCTTACAGGATACTCTGCTATAGGCATCAGCTACCATGCCTGTGCCAAGTTCAATGGTGGAGAGCTTATTTATGGAGTCCAGAATCATGTACTGGGGAGAATGCTCTGGATTTCCGGTTTAGTGCTCTGAGCTTGGCCTTTTTCAACTCAACGTTGGGCATGTTGAGGAAACACAACTCTTTTTGTGTAGTTGGACACCCATCCAAACACATGCACAGACACTGCCCCTTCCCCAGATTTTCTTTCCTCACATAAAGCCTTGCCTCACTCACTCCACACAATCACGGGCTCTCTTGGTTTACTGACTTGCTTTTTTAGTTCATCCACTTCTCACCCCTCCACATCCAAAGCCTTCTGCCCACTGGCTGCCTACTTTCTTTCCTAGATTGCACATGAATAGATGAATCAGAGAATGACATGGTGTCTTGAGGTATCATATAAATCACGAGTATGCTAGACTTTAAATGATTACGCACTTTACAGAATGCATTCTGGCTAAGTGGAAATGTGTAACAGAAGAGTTTGAATACATAGTAGAGAGTGGGAATCGTTGAGAGATATTGTGTGTGTGTTGGTGAGCAGTTATCCTCCAATAGCCTAAACATTGTCTTTGTGCAAATGAGGCAAAAGCGCCTCTCCCCTGGATACGTGAGGCCCCTCATCAGAGTGAAAATCTTCGTGAACAGAAACGCAAGGGCTTGATTTACCCCCACATGCAATGTACACACTAATACATGCAAAACTGTTTATAGACAACCTGGTGCATTCCCCTTCAGGAAAAAAACTATCCTGGCCTGGTGCAGAGTCACACAGCTATAATCCCAGCTACTTGGGGGACTGGGGTGTAAGGATCTCTTGAGGCCAGGAGTTTGAGACCAGCCTGGACAACAGGGCAAGATCCCACTTCTAAAAATAATTTAAAAATTTGGTGGGTACTGTAGTATACTTGTAGTCCCAAGCTATTGGGAGGCTGAACAGGGAAGATTGCTGAGGTCAAGCGTTTGAGGCTTCAATGAGGTCTGGTTGTGCTAATTCCTTCCAGCCTGGGTGATAAAGGAAGACTCTGTTTTTTAAAACAAACAAACAACAACAACAACAAAAAAAAAAAAGCAAAGAAAATGCTTTTTAAAAAAAAGAGACAAAGGGAGGGCATGGTGGCTCTCATCTGTAATACTAGCCCTCTGGAAGGCCGAAGTGAGTGGATCCCCTGAACTCAAGAGTTTAAAACAAGTCTGAGCAAGAACAAGACCCTGTTTCTACTAAAAATAGAAAAATTAGCTGTCTATTGTGGTAGGGCACTTGTAGCTCCAGCTACTCAGGAGGCAGGAGGATCATTTGAGCCCAAGAGTTTGATGTTGCTGTGAGCTATGATGCCACATCCATCAATGACATGAGACTCCATCTCAGACAGAAAAAGAAAAAAAAGAAAGCAAAAACTATCCAAGTACATTTTACTTGTTTTTTTCTCTGTGCTCAGCAACGTTAATTATTTTCCCCAAGACACGTGCTTATTCTTATTTATAGCCAGAAAATCATTTAGTCACTGTCCAGTGTTGAGTCCTTTCCAAATACTCCCTCCCCAGGGTCCACAGAAGCATTCGTGAGGAAAAGTCCTCAGCTGAAGCGTATGGTGGCCAATAATCACATTATTAAGGACACTTCTTCTTTGCTGATGTTCCCAATAGCTCTAGTTCTGTCACTGCTCACCAGACCTTAGGGATCATTTTGTGATGTTGGTTGTTTTGACAGCAGCATTTTTTTTTTCCAATTTAACTAGGTAGCTTATGATTAGAAATATACAGTTAAATCACAGTTATGCTAGAAACAGGAATTATTTATTTATTTATTTATTTTTAATTTCCCACTTGATAAGAAAAAAGAATGAAGATATGGATATGATTTAATTTCCTTGGGATGACACAAGCCTTCAAATATTTAAAATCTTTTTTTTTGTCTTAACTTTGGTGCTTTCATACTTTGTGCAAAAATGTCACATATATAGTTTTGGTTATTTCTTCTGGGATTTTGAAGAAGAAATTGTCTATTTTTTTTTTTTAAACTCATGTGCACAATTTTAGGCCTATTATCTATTAATTTACCTTTTTTTTATTTTTTCTTTTTTTATTGTTGGGGATTCATTGAGGGTACAAGAAACCATGTTACACTGGTTGCATTTGTTAGGAAAAGACCCTCTTACAATCGTGTTTTGCCCCCAAAAGGTGTGGCACACACCAAGACCCCAAGACCCCA
>CAUYON010124144.1:0-11561 GCA_963573935.1 Arctocebus calabarensis | reverse complement strand
TCTTTAAAGGTTTGGTAGAATTCTGACGTGAAGCCATCTGGTCCCGGGCTTTTCTTTTTAGGGAGATTTTGTATGGTTGATGCTATTTCAGAACTTGATATCAGCCTGTTCAACATTTCCACTTCATTCTGGCTAAGTCTAGGAAGGTAAAGCCAGACCTTTAATCACTTCTACGTGACCAGGCCTTTAGCCACATATGGAGTTCTATCTAGGTTTTTTTTTTTTTTTCCTTTCTAACTCACAAAAGACTTAAAACTTGCCTTCACAAAATGGAACCATTTAAAGGCTTATTTATAGGCTTTCTGTTCATACAATATCTACTCAACAGATCTAACTTTCCCAGAGTTCTAAGTTGACCCACTAAATCCTGACTAGTGACTTTCATGCATTTTACGTCTGTAGAAATATTTCACAGTATGTGGGTTAGGATGGGGCAGGGGCTGAAAAATGTATTTTTGATTATGCACAAACACTAGTACATACAGCCACACAGAGTAGTGTCAAAATCATCAACGCGAGATGGAAGGATGTTGTACAGTGGAAGTAGAATGGTAACCAGGCAGAGAGAGCCACAGAGAAACTGACAGTTGTCATCACGGAAAAACAGAAGGAAGGGATGCAAGCTTGTTGATGAAACCATGCACTTCCTAAATATGGAGTAAGCATCCGGTCTTGAAAATTGTTGGGTTAGAACAGAGTGTGAGGGTCACAATGATGATGAAGAAAAACACTGCCTTTGAGATTTCAGTCTGATGAGATTGAAAGGTATGAACAACATTTGGTAATACAATTTGATAAATGCTATTATAAAAATAAAGAGCCATGTCAAGAAGAAAAGATGGCAGGATCCAAAGAGGACCTTTCAATTGCTCCTTTTTACTAGACCCTGCTAGAACACAATATGCTGATATATAATTGCAATACTGAATGAATAAATGAATAATGAAATATATTTCTTCATCAATAATCCCTCACTCAACAATTTGACTGGTGAAAGAATAATATATTCCCTTTATTAGGCCATTCTTCAGGTATTATTATTATTAGGCCTTTCCTGAACCAGTAGGTTAAAAGTAATACTTATCTTTCTTGTCCAACAAACATAAACAGACTATACCTCTATAGAATACAGAGTCCTAGCACTCAGTTTTTCCCACTAAATAGGCCTTCCACCAGAGATAATGATTTTTTTCCCAAATAATTCTAGTTACTGCTCCTGTAGAAAAGGGATTAGAGATGGGTCCACCGTAAATTTCGCAATGAATGAATTTCCCAGTGAGATGGCCATGAAGGCAGACCAAGTCCTACCAAGAGAAAACGTCTTCTGTGTTTGGACAGACAGGGTCAGGGGAAAAGCTTTGGAACGTTTTTGGGTCTATAAACTCGTTGGCAAAAACAGGCGGGGAGACTAGACTCTTGACACTAATGTAGATGCATTAGGCATTTTCAATAGAAGTAACACCAAAAATAGTACACAGTGCTCCTAGCTCTGCAGGGTTGGTGAGCAGGAAAGCATTTGTGTGCGTGTGTGTGTGTGTGCACACTCTTTTCCATTTTGCCATGCTCCCTGTGGTGGCTTTCAAGAATTATTTATTTATTTTTATTTTTGAAGAGACTTAAAAAGGATGAAACCCTTGCCACATCTAACCCAGTTCTGCAGGCTGTGACTGTGGGCTCAGCCTCTTCTCCAGACATGCAAAACCCGTAGGAGAGAATGTAAGAGGCAACATTTGCTGGAGAAAAGGATTATGAGGCTCGGTGCCTGTGGCTCAATGGGCTAAAGTGCCAGCCACGTACACCTGAGCTGGCGGGTTCGAATCCAGCCCAGGCCGCCAAACAATGATGGCTGCAACCAAAAATGGCCTGGAGTTATGGCGGGCGCCTGTAGCACCAGCTACTTGGAGGCGGAGGCAGGAGACTCGCTTGAGCCCAGGACTTGGAGGTTGCTATGAGCTATGATGCCACAGCAGTCTACCCAGGGTGACAGCTTGAGGCTCTGTCTCAAAAAAAAAAAAAAAAAAGAAAAGAAAAGAAAAAGATTATGAAACAATGGGCAAAGGAAAGCTGTCCCCCTTGATCCCAGGCACACACTACATGGGGGATTCTCGGCTGGATTTAATTCATCCCTAATTTCATCATTATTCCCCACCTTTGTAATTATCTGTTTTTAAATCAGAGCAAGATAACTTTGGATTATCACTTTCTCTTCTTGAGGACTCTTGTTCTTTAGTTTATGTTTTTTGAAAGAAGGAAAAAGAATAATAAGATTTGTCCAAGTTATGGCTGAATAAACCTGGTGGGTGTAGAATAAAAACCTCTATGTATAGATCTGGAACTTAGGTATTTCATTATTCTTCATACTCTATCATTAGTTTCACAAAATAAAAGTGTAAAAACTTGCTACGTCTTCTCCCAGTAAGAAACAAAGGAAATAAATTTAGTTCCTTTTTGTTTTTAATGGTACACAATATATGAGAAGCTATTTAATACAGAAACAGTATTTCATTAAGAATTTGAAATTTGAATTTAAAAATATAAACTAATGAGAAATCTAAAGGACTATGAATATTTGTAAATAAAATGTGAAAAAAATCTTATCTTTCATGTTTAGTTAAGTAACAGATTAAATTATATTTAATGGGAATATTACAAAGAATAATATTTGATACTGTCTATAAACTAAGAATTCTTCTACAGAGCATGGTAAAGTTTTTGGTTTTGTTTTTCTTTTGAAACAGAGTTTCACGGCTTGGCGCCTGTGGCTCAGTGGGCTAAGGCACCAGCCACGTACACCTGAGTTTGTGGGTTCGAATCCAGCCCAGGCCCGCCAAACAACAATGGTGGCTACAACCAAAAAAAAAAAAAAAAAATGTCCAGCTACTTGGGAGGCAGAGGCAGCAGACTTGCTTGAGCCCAGGAATTGGAGGTTGCTGTGAGCTATGATGCCACAGCACTCTACCCAAGGTGACAGCTTGAGGCTCTGTCTCAAAAAAAAAAAAAAGAAAGAAAGAAACAGAGTTTTCTCTGGGGAGAGTGCCCTGGCATCGTAGTTCACAGCAACCTCAAACCCTTAGGCTTGAGCAATCATCTTGCCTCGGCCTCCTGAGTAGCTGGGACTACAGGTGTGTACCACCACATCTGGCTAGTTTTTCTATTTTTAGTAGAGAGGGGTCTCACTTTTGTTCTGGCTGGTTTCAAATTCCTGAGCTCCAGTGATCCACCCACCTCAGCCTCCCCTAGCTGTGCTAGGATTACAGCTGTGTTCCACTTCACCCCACCTGACTTTCAGGGTTTTAATTGAAAGTAACATATTAGTAATCACTATTTTATTTGGAAAAATATATTTTTAAAGAAAAAACATGTCAGTAGCACCTATATTTTTTAAATCTAAAAAAATCCACAGTCTTCAATGATATTTTTAATGATATTTAAATTTATCAAGCCGATTAGTGAGGTCATGGTTAATAGACTTCGAGTAAATTCAAATATAAAAATGTTAAATATGTAAGGTAATATATTTGTTAATTAATTTGAATCTTTTACAATGTATACATACTTCAAAACATTATGTTATGCATGATAAATCCATAGCATTCTATATGTCAATTTCTGGAAAATAAATTTTTGGGAAAAGCAACACGTTAAAAAAAATTACTGATGGCACAAACATAGCAAATTCAGTTTCCTACTAAAAGTATACATAGTCTCAAGATTTTAGGACTTTGGTTCTTCAAAAATAACCTGTACATAATCGTTCTCATTCGTATGCACACTTAGGCAGAAATTCAATCTTGTGATAAAGGTCAAAAGTAAATATACAATTAACTTACGTTGTTTGGTAAGTGAAATGTAAACACTTCTAACCTCTTCCTTGTCTGTGTACACTAAAGATAATGGCATAGTTCTGCTTGCTGTTCTCACTTATATCATGTCAGTAAACATCTTCACTGTCATTAAATACACCAGAAATTTATGGGCTCTAATTTTTTGCTAAGGATGAAAGCAATTATCTGAAGTATGTATGTATCGCTGTAATATGCAGAATACTATTAAAATGGGGGTTCATGTGAATGGAGGAGATAATTCAGGCTGTCTACGTTTCACGTCCTGAATTTCCTGTAGTGTTATTAGGAGATCTGATTCCATTTTTCTAGATTGCCTTTGTGCACTAAACACGTGGCATAGGTGCTAACATTTTCCTATTTATAAACCTAATCAAGATTAAGGAAAAGCAACACGTGCAATGAAACAAAATTGTTGCTGAGTTTGAAAGCTGGAAATTTTACAAAACTAATGTCACTTTCTGGAGTGTGTGTGTGTGTGTGTGTGTGTGTGTGTGTGCGCGCGGAGTTTTGGTTTGTGAGATTTATTGTGCCTGTTCACCTGTGTTGTTGGTGTTTGAATATCAGCACAGATGGATCATTAGGCAGACTGCAGATGGTTTATTTGAATTGCAAGTCTGGGTTGTTGGTGTGGTGTATAAACTTTCGGATTGTGTTTCCTTAGAATGTGTGCATATTTATGGAGTGAAATCTAATTCTTCCCTATTCTTTTAATATCAAGGCATTCAGAAACCAATAAATAATTATGTTGTATCCACTCTCCGTCTGTAAATGTATGCAGGTGGAAATATTTAGCTAGTTTTAACTATGCAACAATTAGTTCATGTGGGAGTTGGAACAGATCCAGAAAAATTCTTGTGTTGAAAATGAGTTTTTAAAAGAGAAGTTGATATTGACATTTTTCTACAACTCGATCATTTAATTAAACCTTACCAACATAATTACATCTTCTATATCTCTTGCAATACTTTAAATTTCATTTAATGATTCATGATGTTCAAAGGCTACATTTAATTGTCCTTTAATCCATGCTTGTGGAAAAGCAATTTAGGAAAATAACTATCCTTTACACTTTTGCAAAAATTCTGCTAGCATGATTTATTGCTGGTCAATTTTGACAATATTATATGAAGCATTTGTTTAAGTTACAATATTTTTCATATTATATGTTTAGTAGTTCCTATAAAATAACTTGTTAATATTTTTAATGTAAATGTTTATTAGCTATTACCGTAATATAATATTTCTTATATTAGTATATTAACGTAATGAAGAAGCTAAAAGACTTATAAATATTTGGAAAATAGTAATAGTCATCTATGATAAAACTTACAGTAATTAAATTATATATTTAGAAGAGATACTTGAATGAAATAATATGTGCAACAGCTTTAAATGCTTCCTTTGTGAGGATTTAGTATAAATGCAAACACAGTAACAACATTCTCTTATTTCTTGGTTAACAGTCTAAAAGTTGTACTTCATTTTATTAGATGTCAGTTATGTAATGCTGGTGATTGCTCCAAAATACAGTGTGAATCAAAGGAAGTGTAGGGGACAGAGTAAAGATACCCCGACTTCTCCCTGGAAAACAAGGAAGCAATTCTGAGCCTGTGTTGCTTAACAGTTGCACACACAGGCTGGATGCATTTACAGTCTGGGTTTTAATTTCTCTTCCTTTGCTTACTATAATTTATCAAGAAAAACTTCTGTTCTCTCATCTGTTTTTGAGGTCAAATGGTTTAAGTACGAACTCATGAGTACGTAATTGAAAGTGCCAGTTATTTTTAGTGACAGATTTTACTGGTGGATGATATATGTTGAGGATTAATAGTCATGCTATATCCTGAGTTGTCTATGTGATCTAAAGAGTATGGGCAAATGAAACACTCAGGTTTCAAAACGTACTTGGCATCTGCTCTTACGTCTACCTGTTACCTTTGTAAAGATAATTTTTCAAAAGAATTGCTATTGAGAAAGAGCGAAGATCTACTCAGGGCAAAGGAGTAATAATTCTTGCATGAAATATATTATTCTATTCCCCTATGTGATCCAAAGTATGGGGTAAGTGCTGTAGCAATCCCAGGACGGCTGAGAAAGCACAGCGTTGAGCAATATTAACCGTGTCGCACCTTAGGAACCTGAGTGGTGCCTATGTCAGCTCTTAATTAGTGCAGTTCCATGCTGAGAAGGAGATTTAAAAACAATGGGGCACCATTAGTGGACATTCATAGGACAATATTGTGCCAACCTACCAAAAAGTCTGTTTATGAGCCATCCACAGAGTCCTACTTAAACAAGATAGCAATTTCTAAGTTCCTTTGATAGTCTGTGAAGTACAATTTTGGATGCAAGGGTGAGGTTATAAAGGAAGGGGAGGGGGAAAATGAACACACCTCCCTACAGAAGACTTGTTAATCGTTGATGACCTATCACGACGTAGTGAAGTCAGTTCAAGGTTCAGTCACACGAGGACCCTTCCCTGGAATTAGCTATTGGAAGAATTCCAACTACCTTGCTTAGAAAAGGTAAGTACTTTAATATACTCAAATCTTTGATTTAGAATGATTGTATATCATCTTCCAGGAGATGTTTTAAAGTCAATGTGAAAGAGGAGTAGGCGGAAAGTAACCTCCAGAAGATGTGTAGTGCCTGAGAGTTACAATTGCTTATCCTTTGTATGATATGTTCCCCCACTATTTTCATCTTATCAACATGGGATAAAGACAGTATTTACTTTGCAATGGGGCCTACTGATGTGTTTTTAGTAGGAGCTAGAGAGGAGAGGATTTCCATATGCAGATACTGTTTGTTTATGTGAACAAAGGTATTTCTTGCCTATTTGATGGGTCGTGCAGAAATGTTATGTTGTAGCAGAATTAAGTGAGAAATTGTGATAGCACTTTCACTGTAAAAGAGAGGAAGCCCGATTGACTAGTATGATAAATATTTCTTCTGAAATGTACATAGCATTTACATCCGAGTGGTTTTTTTCCTGTTTCCTGCTTTATGTTCTGACTCTTAAAAGGAGATTAACTGTAAATCACATAATCACTGTCATCCTTAAGGATTTCTCTTATTCATTATGTTCATGGTTGTATAGAAATGGAAAACTTTCTAAAAGGAAAATTAACATAAGGACAAAATGTATCTAAAAATAAATAGCACTGATCAGTTTTAGAGAGAAAATATTTTCCTATTAGAGTTCTGTAGTATACGATATCTAGCTTTTGGATAATTTTCTATTTCACAGAGAGAAACAATTTATGTAATGTGAACAATTAATCTTAAAGCCTGTTAGAGTGTGTGTGTATGTGTGTATAATCTAAAGATGCTTTTAAATCATGTCAAATCTCTGGATAATTAATGAACTCCAATTTTATTGATTTATGTAGAAAACATTGAATATGAATAAGTGCAATTAATGATTTAATAAATCATTAGATGGTGCTCTAGAAATCTCATTTTTATGTATGCATTTTAGACTCCATTTTTTTCTATTTGAAGATGCTATATTTAGATATAACTGAACCACAATCATCATGGCCCTTAAATACAATTTCCCTTCTGGATTTTGAAATCAGAGTCTCTTTGAATTTTCTGAAAGAATCCACTCACACATGCACAAACCAGCAGTGAATAACATATAGGTGGGTATATGTAGCATTTTTTTTTTAATCGAGACAGAGTCTCACTTCGTCATGCTTGGTAGAGTGCTGAGGCATCACAGCTTACAGCAACCTCCAACTCTGGGGCTTAAGCGATTCTCTTGCCTCAGCCTCCCTAGTAGCTGGGTATGTAGCATTTTTTTAAACAAGTCTATTTTAGTAGGAAAAAAATTACAGCAGATGCAGTGATTCTTTTCATATCACAGTAGTACATTCCAGTAAACCAAGTGATTATAATGCAAAATCTGGCATATGTAGCTATTAAAGTGTTTTCAGGGAAACAGATATAGGTAGGGTACATTCTTTACCCCACAGCTAAAAATGTAAAAGCACTGATAATAGCTGCATATTCTTCAGCATTTCTGTCAGCCTTCTAGCCGCCTACGTTTGTGACTGACATTGATGTTGATATTTACATGTCAAGGTTCTTCCTCCCTACCTGGCAGGGTGTTTTATCTATAGTAGGCAAAGCAATTCAGTCTGTTCTAACTTTCCCCTGATCCTATCCTCATTCTCATTTTCAAACTTATACCAGGAAAGTGCAGGAGTTTGGGGCAATACGATTATCCTCTTTTGAAATCCGCTAAGCAACCAACTTTGGGTACTTACCATTGTATGCCGTTGGGATACGGTGCTATTTCCCCAGTGGGGGTGTCCACAGAAGGAATCTTAATGAATAAAATATTCTCAGTCTGTTAAACTCAAATGGGCTTTAGAAGGTTGTGTAAACTGTGTGCATCATAAGAGATGTCAGAGGAAAACTAAAGAGTGATATATTATTAAAGTGGTAAGTGCAGAGGAAATTTTATGAATTTGGTACGCTGTTCTTGATGAACACTGAATGAGAACAGGGCTGTTAAATGATCTGAGCTTCACTCGGGAAGACAAAGAGAGAAAAAAATATTTTAGGGTGGGTATAGTTGAGTAGCTTATATCATTTATTTTTTTAAAAGTAATTTAATAGTAAATGGAATGGAGTTTACTATCATTTAATACAAATCATGGTATTTGGAGTTCCCATCACCTCAAGAACTGATCATTTGTGCTAGGAACCTTCCAGTTCTACTCTTTAAGGTATTTGAGAGAATACCCAAATTTATTTTTTATTTCTTTTGAGACAGAGCCTCATGCTGTCACCCTGGATAGAGTGCTGTGGCTTCATAGCTCACAACAACCTCCAATTCCTGGGCTCAAGCAAGTCTCCTGCCTCCGCCTTCCAAGTAGCTGGGACTACAGGTGGCCGCCACAACACCCGGCCATTTTTTGGTTGCAGCCATTATTGTTGTTTGGTGGGCCTGGCCTGGATTCGAACCCGCCAGCTCAGATGTACGTGGCTGGCGCCTTAGCCGCTTGAGCCACAGGCGCCAAGCCAAGAATACTCGAATTTATTGTTGACTCCAGACACTCTGTTGTGCTATCAAATATTCTTTCTGTCTGTCTATAAGTTTTTGTGCTGGCCTTTTTGTGAACTCTTTCAGGGAATGAAATGATATCTCTGCTCTCGGTCTCCACACATCTGATGCATTATGTTTATTTGAAAAGGAAGATGTTTATTTATTGTAGTTTTACTACTTTGAAGTTGATATTCCACCACAAATATAACAAGCTCTTAGTAATCAGATATTTGATTAATCGGAATATCCATTTGCGTACCAAATTGAAAAGGACAAAAGTAACTTTATGTACCCTTTGTCTATAGATTTTTGAAATTCTTGAAGTTGTGGTAAATATATACTACATAAAATTTTTGGTATAACCGTGAATGATGAGGAAATTCTCTACTTTGGCTAGAACTACATATTAAATAGAATATAGGCACCTTTTCTTATTTAATACTAAATAAGCAGGAGTAGTTTATATTGAGAGGAGAGAAGCTTAGAGAAGGCGATGATTTATATATAAGTCATTTTAATCAGCTTTTTATGTATTAGTATAAATAAAAGTGTCCATTGTTCCTTCAAATATTCCTTTAAACTTCTATCCATATATAAGGCAGTAAAAGAAAAGAATGTTGAGTAAGTATTGATGGAATGTAGCAACAATTTCCTTGGGTTACCACTCCTTTATTAGGCCTTTTTGAAAGTATAAAGAAAAAAACACTTTGGTAGGAAAGTTTCAGACAAAAAAATGCATGCATTCTTGTTAGAGCATTTCTCTGAACTTTTAAAAAATCTAGTGATTCAACTATCCTGATTGTTGGTGGTGTTTTCTTACCTTTTATTATCCAATGATTTGTTCTTCTTATGCTATTTCATTTTAGCCAATACCTTATCTTCTGTTCCTATTCTCTTCCTCTAAACTTACCTTTTTTAGGAATCTAATCTTGATAACACAATATAACATTGCCCTACTCTTTTCTTTGGCGGGCTACTGCAGTCACGATGCATTTTGACATTTGCTGTTTTGTTCCATAAATGTATGTCAGGGTCCTGCAATTCTCTCCTCTGACTTTTCGATGTGTAACAGCTTCCATGATTGCTGCTTCTTTGATTATGTCAAGCCTTTACAGGGAACATAAATGCTAGACACAATGGTTCAGAAAACTACTGCAGCTTCTCCATTAACTGATTTATGCACTCAAGATAGCGGAGGATAAAACAGCTTTCAACTGTGATTGATTCTTTGCTTTGATTTACTATCCAGACAAGTGTATAGTCAAAGGAAGAGAAAAATAAGATATTCATGGGTATATATGATTAACAAATGTGATTCCAAAGCCTAAAATTGCTTTTTTAATTAATTCTGTTTTGCAGCAAGCTTTTACAACTAGGTTAAAATTAGCCCTGAAGTCTGTGACTTCTCATGAACCATTTTAAAGGTGTGATTATTATTTAAATTCTTCTTCTTGTCATGTGTGTGTGTGTATCTGCTTTCGTATAAATGCATTATTAAAAATAGTTTTGTAAACAAGTTTTAATTGGAAGTGAAATGATCAAAGTAGCCTATTTCAGGATATAACCTCTCATAATACAAGAAAAGTTTTGATGAGAAAATGTTAGAGCAGAATAATTATTCACTAAAATCCATAGGACTAGACTTTTTTTCCTTTAATTTTAAGGGTATCTAGAATTTGTTTTAATCAGGGGTAAGAAGACACATGGATGTGAAGTTGACAATCAGGAAAGAGGAAGTTTTTATGCATGTAGATTTCTAGAATCTGGAGGTAAAAGACGTTATACAGGCCACACAAGTTGCACTAGGCTTGGTCTGGGCAGAAAAAATAGGAGAACCAGAGAGCAGCCTTGACTGTGATGTCTAGAGGAAGCAATGGGTGGAACAAGGTAAGCAGGTGAAGCAGGCTTAGAGATGGAAGGTTGGTGTATTTTATTTTTTAATTTCAGATTATCAGGAGGGTACAAATGTTTAGGTGGTACTGTTTTTGTTTCTGAAGTAAAGTTCAAATTGTAGTTGAGCCCTTCTCCCGCCAATCACTCCCCGCTTCCCTCCTCTCCTCGCCCCCTCTCTAGAATATACTTGCGCTTTCCTTTCTTGTGGGCATGGCATTGTTTATATATTGGTTTCATGTTAGTATTGAGCACGTTACATACTAGTTTGAATAACTTTTGTGGACTCTGGGTTGTAGAGATTGTACCTGGATGGTGGATGTCTGGCCTTGAGGTGATTAGGGCAGGGAGATAATGGCCCAATGTTTTAGGGTCCTTGGAGAGATGCGATAGTTTGAAATGTGAGCTCTGGATGGATTAATTCAGATGCCAAAGTCATGTACACAGGCAAGTCGTTTACTATCTCTAGAAACAGGGGAGTCCTGGATAGGGCAGCCTCTCCAAGGGTCAACATGGTTTAAGATGGCAAAGCATCAGAAACATATGGCTAATACATTTCTTTTTTTTTTTTTTAATAATTTTATTGAATCATATTTATGTACATTGGTGCAATCACAGGGCATGATTCATATACATTCAGAAATATTTTGATCGTACTGTTACAGATATCCTTCATGGCATTTCCTTGATCACTATATAAAGACATTAATACTCTAACTTTAATAAGTTTCGCCAGTACCCTGCTAAGATGCACCGTAGGTGTGTTC
>CAUYON010124141.1:0-17410 GCA_963573935.1 Arctocebus calabarensis | reverse complement strand
GCCTCTAGGCAGAGTGAAGTTTCTATTTTCATAGAGATGAGGTCTCACTATTGCTCAGGCTGGTCTTCAACTATTGAGCTCGAGTCATCCTCCAGCCTTGGCCTCCCACTGTGAGCCACTTCACCCAGCCAAGCACTCTGCTTTAAAAATAAACTTTGAGATACTTTACCAAGAAGAATATGTATGTCAAGAATGGAAGAAAAAGTATCCACTGTGCACTATTTAAATTAACCAACTGGACACCCAGCGGTAATCTTTTCTTCTTCAAAGATGATGGCTGTAACTCAGCCTCATTTATTTCATTTATTTGCATGACACCAAAAGCTATAAGCAAATTTCATTTCCAGCCCCACTATCCTTCTGTCTCAAAACACCATTTTCCAGTTGAATATCTAAATCATGTCAACATGATTGCCCTCTTTGTGAACTCCACATTAAGGGCTGGATCGAGAAGGAGCAGCTTGACCACAATGGTCCTTTAAGAAGTTTGGAGAATCCGTTTTTTATCTTTCCCCCTTTTCAGAAAATTCGTCACCTTCAAAAACTTACAAAAAAACTAATTTTCTTTAAAGGAACTTCCTTGACTACTTGTTGTCTTATCTTTTTAAAAATAATATTTAGCATTTGATTAGAAGTTGTCATGAATTTCATCGTAATATTCTGTCATTACAACAGGGTGGGGAGTTACATGAATTTCGGCAAAATTTTTATGTGGAATTTATGTCGTCTTAAAATTCGGTATTTTAATCAATACCCCAGATATTTCTTTTTTCCTTTTTCCTGTGGTTTCCTTCATGAAGCAAGTAGACAATGCATTATTTCCCAAAGAACTAAGGGATGGAGAAACTCCTGGATTATATAATAGTGCATAATATAGTGCAACCCTATAGTGTGGGCATTAAGAGCACCAGCTTGGGAACGAGACGTCCTGGGTCGTATGTGGCTCTACTGCTTATAAGCTGTGTGATTTTAGGCAAGTTACTTAACCTCGCTGTGTCTTTTTCCTCATCTGTAAAATTGGAGTAACGTTAGAAATGATCAAATTAAAAAAAAATGATCAAATTGATTATTATAAGCATCAAAAGCATTCCTGTGTGTATGTCAACATGAAACACTTAGAACAGTGCTGACACATAGTAGGTGGTTTAGGCCTACTACTCACTATTATTTTCATCATTATATGTAATATATCAATAATTCGGAAGGAAAATATTAAACTTCCTTTTGTTTAGACAATTAATAGTTTGATCTGGTCCTTTGTTCTATTTCCCAATTTCAACTTGTGAAAATATACTTTCTTTTTTTTCCCCCACAAATTTAGATTCCAGTCACTTTATGCCTTCTCCTAAATCATAAAATTAAATTTTTGTTTTTCTTCTCTTCAGGCTTACAAGATAAATGGCAAAACGGTTTATTGAAGCCCAAACAGTAGCCAGGGACATTAATCAGAATAGTGTAATTGCTACAAAGGTTTCAAATAATACCTTTGAGCTTATTTTTAGAGATTTGTAGAAGGGTGACTGCTTTGATCCTGTTTTATCTTTATTGAACTCAAGTATTTACTTTTACATCCTCACCCTGATTCAGCATATGGTTCGTAAGAAGTTTCCTTTGCTATCAGCACGTGTGTTCTGTGTTTGACAGCGCCTTTACACGAGGGGATGGGTGTTTGTTTTTTATGTGGTTCCACTCCCCCAGCTGACCTCAAATACTGTGTCAGCCTGGGGAAGCTACACTCAGAGGTGTAATTTAAGAGAATGAAGTAGAGAGGCTACAGATACTTGTGAACGTGAGGCACCAAGTTCTAGAAGGACTGGCGAACCTCACCAGCCAAGGCCTGAAAGGGGAAAGGAGAGAATCTTCTCACCAGTCTGGCAAGAGAGGCCAGTGTGGGGGGAGAGGTCCTGAGAACCCGCACCCTGAGGGGGTCAGACACAGCCCCTCAGAGGGAGAGCAGAGCAGACAAACACCCCTCATCCCGCTCTTCCCACCCTCCGATCTCCTGCTGGTCTTTCCTGATGCACAAACCCAAGAGGCAGCCGGAGGGAAAGTGGCCTGCCTGGGGCACCAGCCCTGCACACAGCAGTCTCGGGGGCCAGAGCAAGGTGTGGAGCCAGGGGGCCCTGGGGTCCTCATCTCCAGTGTCTGATGCACCCGCGGCTCTGAAGTGAGTCTGCTGTGCAGATGCAGATCAAAAATGCTTTTTAAAATTAGCAAACAGTTGATTATCCTCATCTATATCCACATCTAGGCGTGGCGCTTCCTTACCATCAGAGTATAAATTGAGTAAAACACAGATTTTCCCTCAGGGTGTTTATACCTGGGGTAAAAGTTCTCGTCCTTTCCCCTTCTCGCTTCAGGCACAGCACCTGTGGTGTTAACGTGTCCAGCGTAGAGCCGTCGGTAGCCACAGCCGTACGTGACCTTCCCGCTGTGCTGTCTGTAATTCCACCAACTCTGTCTCCTCAGCGTTCAGTGTGCAAAAAGCGGATTGAATGTACTGCTTCTTTTTTGTCTCCTCCTTTCCCAGTATTTATAAAAATGACACTTTTAAGATAAAAATAAAGGGGGTGATATCAATAAAATCACAAAAATGGGAAGGGGAGAAAGTGGAAAGTGAATAAAATCAGATTAACAGGTGACTCGGTCTTTAGACAGCCCTAAAGAAAAACTTTACTCCATGTGGCATAGAGGGTGGCCTGGGGTGGAGGTGGACAGGCTGCTTACCTGCTTCCTGTGAAGGCTTTAAAGCCGGACCCGACAGCGTACCTACTTTATATTATCAACCACGGAATTCAGAGAGGTTTGTTCAAGAAAGACCCAGGTATCGGCAGGAGCAGCTGAAGCTACTTGTCCTTACTCAAATGAGTATATTCATATTTATTTATATTCAAGAATATGAATGGACAAACACCACTCACCTCACATTAAATGGAAAACAGCAACTCACAAGACAAGGCTATGGTGGCATTGACAGGACAATCTTAAAAATGAACCCAAACCTGGAGGAAACTATTATACTTTGGGAGATATCAATATTTATAAAGTTATAGAAATTAATTCAGTGTCATTTTGGCAGATGGACAGAGCAGTGGAATAGAAAATCTAGCAATAGGGGGGCAGCAAAGGGAGGGAAAATGTTAGAAGAAAACAATTCTCGCAACAGCACCTCACAGATGCAGTTGTCTGGGTCGCCGTATTTGGAACATGTGTGCGATTCATTACTTATACAGAAAGAAAATGAACTGTCATCCCTGCCTCACACCATATACCAAAATTAGTGCTAGACTGACTGATTATAGATCTAAATATAAGGAATTTTTAAAAAAGAGAAAAGAAAAGCAATGCCTAGGAATATCTTCGTAAGTTGGGAGTTAGGCTTGTTTCTCAAATAAGACACAAAAAGTTCTACCCATAGGAAAAATTTGATAAATTGGATTATGTTAAATAAAGAACTTTTGTCCACTAAAAGAATGAAAAGAAAAGCCATGGACTCTGACACGAAATTATAATACCACTATCTGAGAAAGAGTGATGTCGAGGGTCTGTAAGGAACGCTTAGAACTCGAAAGAGAAAAGCATCCAACTCAATGGAAAGAGAAAGGCATTGGCACTTCATAAATAAAAGATGTTTAAATGGCCAGTAAATATATTAAAAGGCATTCAACTTCATTAATCATGACAGAAAGACACATTAAATTCACTTGCAAATTTGAGCAACAAAATAAACAATGTAGTATTGGTTTATAACCCAACATATAAGGAAAATATGCATGAGTCCGTAGCAATATAAATAAGTGATGGCTTTCATAAATAAAGGTAGTGGTGGGGTAATAATTCTTACAGAAGAATTTTAAATAATATATATGCAGCTATTTCTTCCCTCTTGAGGAGGGCCTGGGCTTGATGACTCTCTTGTACAGAATAGAATACTAAAAAGGAAAAACAGTGAATTTACAGTGGAAAACCTGGTAAACACGACTTGAACCTTATGCTTCTAAGTAAGCTAATGTCATGTACCCTGATAATGATGTGATGAATGGGGCATTTCATGTCTTTGTAGTCTTCCTCAAAGTCTATAATGCCAGGCTAATGATGAGAAAAATGTTAGACAAGCCCAAATTGAGGGATATTCTGTAAAATACCCAGCCAGTCTTCTTTACAACTGCCAAGGTCATGAACAACAAGGGAAGACTAAGAAACTGTCCCAGACCAGAGGAAACTGAAATGACTCGATCACTAAATACAGTGTGCTATTCTAAATTGGATCCTGGAACCGAAAAGAATATCAGTGGAAAAAACTGGTAAAATCCAGATTAAATCCATAGCCTTGATAATAGTAATGTGCCAAAGTTAACTTAGGAATCTTGGCATAGGTACCGTAATTATGTAAGATGTTAACAGAAGGGAAACTTGACTCTCTTTATACTGTCTTTGTAAGTTTTCTATAAATTTGAAATTAATCCAAAAGCAAAAGTTGGTTAACTTTATTAATGGAAGACCACTACCAATTCATTAGAAATTACTAAAATGAAGAAGACAATAGCAGCTGTTGATGTTATGAAGTAACTGAAATTCTCACACATTTTTGGAAAACTGTTTAAAAATATCCATTAAAATTGAAACTACATGTCCTGTGACTGCCATTCTAGTCCTAGGTAATGTAGGTAATTCTCAGCAGAAAGGAGCATAGATTTATCAAAAAATATAACAGCTTCTCTACTCATATTGATTCCAAATTGCAACCAACCTACATGTCCATCAACAGATAAAATAATAAATTGTGGAGAAATACTTATAAATTTTGAGTACATCTCAAAAATGAGATTAACCTAACTACTGCAGCAGCAGCAACAAAGCCATAGAAGAATTTCCCTAGTAGAAATGTATAGGGATGTTAATTTTTGTGTTTTTCACAGTAGGGTGAATGAGATCTCTGGGTCAACTTGGTAAGTCAAGCAGATATGGCTATTCAAAAATAAAAATGAAGTATCTCAAGAATGGAAGAAAAAGTATCCAATGTACTCAGCCCTACTATGAAGCTAATTTATAGCTTTCATATGAAGGGTATAACCCAACTATAGCACAAGAATATGGGGAATGGGGCAGGGATAGGGAGGGGAGGGGGAAGTTGGGGTGGAGGGAGGGCAGTTGGTGGGGTCACACCTACGGTGCATCTTAGAAGGGTACAGGTGAACCTTTCTAAATGTAGAATACAAATGTCTTTATATAATAACTTCTGAGAAAATACCCGGAAGGCTATGTTAATCAGTTTGATGAAAATAGTACAGATTGTATATGAAACCAGCACATTGTACCCCTTGATTGCACTATTGTACACACCTATGATTTAATAATAAAGACAATTTTAAAAAATGACAATCTAAAATGTATTCATTAAGACTGGCCACAGTGGCTTACACCTGTAATCCTAGCACTCTGGGAGGCCAAGGAGGTAGGCGAATGGCTTGAGCTCAGGAGTTCAAGACCAGTCTGAGCAAGAGCAAGACTCCATCACTACTCAAAATAGAAAAACTAGCCCAACACCAGGGCAGGTGCCTGTAGTCCCAGCTACTTGGGAGGCTAAGGAAAGAGGATCACTTGAGCCAAGAATATGAGGTTGCTATGAGCTATGACGCCATAGCACTCACTCTACCTAAAGCAACAGAGTGAAACTCTGTCTCAAATAAATAAATATGTGTTCATTAAGCACCTTTTATTGAACTTTATGCAAGATACCTTTGTAGGTGCTGAGAATAGAGACATAAGGAAAACATACCAAAACTCTCCTACTTTTCATGTAGTGTACATCCTACTGGGAGAAGACAAGCAGTAAAGAAAATGAGTTTTCTATGTAGCAGTTAGAAAGCGATAAGTGTTTTAGGAGCAGTTTGAAGCAGGGCAGGAGGCATGGGCTTCTGATGGTGAACACGGGGTGTCCATTTAAGCAAATTCTTGCAGAGGGTAAGTGAGTGCGTCATGCAGATTGGTTGGAGGATAGAGGAGAGGAATTACAAATGAGGAAAATTCCTTATCCTTGGTAGCAGAGAGTCCATCAATGCTATTTAAAGTTTGGAAAAATCAAGAGATGATATATGTATGTGTGTGTATATATATAATCTTAGAGTTATGTAATTAGCCACTCAAAGTGTCCAAAATAGAAGTCTTATAAAAAGGATGTCTGGGAAGTTGAAACTGTAAACGGAAGGGAGTAAGGGGAATTTTTCTTTTCTTTTTTTTTTTTAAATTTTTTTGTTAACTTTGTTATTGCAGCATTAGAAATTATAAGATGACACTTTTAATGGGGCATATTAGGACACAAGTTGTGGAGACATGAGAGTAACATTACTAGAGAACCTTGACACCACTCTAATTAAATTTGAAAAAAATAAATCATTTGCAAAATTTAGCACTTCTTATAGTGAGGAATGGCTTGGAGGAATTGTTCACCTGCGAAGATGAGGAATGGACAGTAAATTAGGGATGACCTCGAAGCTGCCTGTTGGCTCTGGGTCCTGCAGAAGGTCTCTCAACCTATGCTTACCATTTCCTTCCTTCCTTCCTTCCTCCCTCCCTCCCTCCCTCCCTTCCTCTCTCTCTTCCTTCCTTCCTTTTTGTTCTTTCTTTTTTTTTTAAACTGCTAGAGGATTACCTAGCTTACCCTTTTATTTAACCCCAGACCAAGTTGGATGGCCCAGAGTGAGTGTGACCTTGACCAGCTTAGGGCACTGCTGCTCAGCAACCCAAATCCACCCCAACTTAAGTAACCAGTACAGGAGCTCGACAGTGTCTTAGCTGCCAGTTGGCACTGATAGTAGGTTTCCCTTTGGCCCCATAAATCCATGAAATGATGTATCCCCAAAATTACCTGGCAACATGGTGGAAGTGCTGACTCATTATTTCACACCAGTATCAACACACTCATCCATCTATCCATCCATCACTCACAATCTCTAAGTCCAAGTTTAAACTTAAAAATGTGAATTAAGTGTATGCCAAAACAAAACAAATTCTAATTAAATCTTTTTAAAATAAGTACAGAACCATATCATTGGCCCAGGGACCTCCACCTTTTTTCTGCCATACATTGGAACAATAAGAGTTATCTTGGGCCATACATTAAATACACAAACACTAACAAAAGCTGATGAGCACAAGAAAAGGTCTGTACATGCTGTTCAGGAAATCCAATAAGAGATATAAGAACAGTAGTCCTCAACTAATATATATGTGGCTGCAGTTTAGACACCCCTGCCTACGTGGTATATAACAATTCAGTATTAGACTGTGCATTTACTCAGGGCTTACATTTAGCATAGACCTAAAAAGGAATTAACCATTGTAACCATTGTGTCTAATAAAATTTAATCTGTTTTATGAATTTACAATATATTCTGTAGTATTAAAATTTAATTTGTTTTGTGAATGTGTAATATACTCTGTAGGACTTGTCTTTTCGTTTTTCTGGGTTAACTTGAGGAACTATTTCAAATTGCATTTGTCTAAAGGGAGAACAATTATCTAAATCTTGAACAACTAAAAATACTTCATGTAAGGTAAATAATAGGGGTACCTTTTGTCTTGGTTTTCTTGGACAATGTGGATGAGTGCCTCCATTTGCTACCTGATTTAGTGGAAGTAAGCACAGCTTGAGTATTTTTTAGGAGATTGTTCCTGGGGTTTTCTTAGCAACAGTTACTTGAAGCTGAAAGGGTTGACACTGAAATGTTCATTCAGCCAGTGCAATTTTTATTATCCAACTGGTGGTTGGGCCTGATGATTTTTAGATGTTATGTAAGAATTTCCTTATTTGTAAATTCATTCTAAAATAATATTAGTATTATTAAATCTTGAAGTACAATTGTTAACTCCTTACTGTGGCTTTAACCAACTGGATGTATGTTAAATTGACATTCATAAAGTTTCAGACTGCGGCTTTGGTAAAGAACATACCCGAAAAAGTGCATGTGCATGGCAACGGGAGAGGATAGTTTTCTTCAAGGAAAGTTAAATGCAAAAAAAAAAAAAAATGGTTATTAAATTCAACTAATGAATTTTAGTTGGTAATTCAGCCTGTGTGGAGAAAATATTTCAGTATTTTATTACTCGTGAAACAGTTACAAATATACCATCCTGGCATGTGGACTATTTAAGGTAAAGATACTTGAGAAACAGCAGGTACAGAAAGATCACTCTGACCTTCATGCTGTTTTTAAAAGCAGAAGATGAACTCCTGTGTGAAGGATGCCCCCCAGTACAACATCCTTATTGAAGAAGGAGTTGAAAGCCAGAGAATTCTGTATAGACCTTATTAAAATAACTTTTGCCTTTTAAGCCTTCCCACATACTTGAATTTTCACAAATTGCTACTCTTTGTCCAATAGGTAAGGAACTGCCTCTAACTGCATCTTTGGGTCTTCATGTCCTTCTGAGGGCTTTCGTGCATGTAAAACTTCTATTAAATAAAGCATATGCTTTTCTGCTCTCGATCTGCCTTATGTCCACTTAATTCTCAGATCTAGCTGGATTCTGAGAGAATGGAGGTAATGTTTTGCCCTCCCCTGCCTATAAAGCCTCTAAATCGGAATTACAAAACAGTTTTCAAGATATGAGAAAAATTTCACCATAGTTATAATTTAGTGATCAAATCAGCAAAACAATAAAAAATACTTTCTTCTTTAAAAGAACTCTACTTGCATTATTTGATGAGTGTTAATAAATCTTTGTTGGAACATTCATGATAGTCTCAACCTTCTCAGTTGAGAATCATCAAAGTAGTTTCCACATGTAGTTTGTGTGTGCAAATGCCACTGCGTTGTCAATGACGTTGTTGGAGTTTCATATTGAGGATGGAATAGACTAAAAATGGGGAAACAAATGGGAAAATTTGGCAAAATGATTTCATGGAGTTTCAAATATAGATCAGTGATAGCCAAGGCCTCTAGGAGAAATACAAGTTTCCCTCTGTGCTTAATATATATGTAAAAATTAATATAAAATAAATGTGTATGTAACAGGTAAGTCACAAAAGTAATTATTGGATGTATGAGTTGTCAGTTAATCTGGGAAGGGTTTAATTCAGTAGCAGGAAATGGAGCAGGCCTGCATTTGGAGAAGGGGCTTTCTCCTCTTGGAGGACCCAGATGTTGTGGTCAGGAAGAGAAATGACATTTCTACATTATATGTGTGAGGTGGGAATCTCCCTGTCCACCCATTTTAGGCACTTAACTATCGATTTAATGGCAGGGACACGTGACCTATGTGTAAATACTGAACTTAAGCCTAGTCGAAGAGATTTAAAGGAGACATGGGCTAATCCTTAGGGGAAAGCGTCTCTGCTCACCCTTGTCCCACCCCCAGCCCACATAGCATCAATGTGTCTGATTCAACAAGTGCTCAAATCGTTCATCGCAGCTCTTGACACTCAGAAAATCTTCTCCACCATCTGGATCATGTGATCGTGTTTGTGGGCGTTGCCCTGAATTCAGCAGTACTAGTGTAGGTTACCATGTTAAAGATTTCTCTTGGCCTCCCGCCTTCCCCCCTCTCCCTTCCTCTTCCTCTTCCCTTTCTTATTTTTCTTTTCCCTTATTTTCTTAAATCCTCCTTCTTTCCTTCCTCTTCTCCTTTCACCATCTCTCTCTACTTTCCTTCCTTGTAAAATTACACATTAAAGCATAAACAGCCAAATGAGAGAACTCTTAATGCACATCTTCAGACTGACCACCTGTGTGGATTCGGGCACCAAGACTGAAAGCTTAACTGGGACAGTGGGTACTGTTGGTATGCAAGGGGAGAATTTTTCGTATGGGAGAGAAATGTTTCAAAACTGACGATATCTATTAGAACATGTGTGAACTTAAGAAAATATCCAGTTCACTAACTTTGCTGAGAAAACAAAAAGAAGGAAATTTCACGAAGTTTGTGTCCTTGCCGTGCAACTCAGACATAAACATGTCGGAGTTTGACAGAATGGAGGGAGGGGGCTGGCTTCATACGGGGGACGATCCGGGAAGGGTTTGGAAGGTGTGTGAGAAAGAGACCAAGGAGGAAAGGAAGGGGAGCATCTGGGTTCTGTTGAGACGGGCTTAGCTCCTGTTCTGGAGACCTTCTTGGGTTGAGGGAGATCCGTGTCCCCTCGACTGGATTCTTCGACTTCACTTGCCCCGTCTGAGGTCACTGCTGACTGAAAGGGATCCTCCGGGCCTGCAGGGGTGTGAGTTAACAATGCCTTAAAAACACACCAAGAATTGCTAACAGTATCAAAATAAGCTTTTGATTCATCCCTCTTAGAAACATGTTCTGTGCAACTATGAAGCATATGGACGGAAGGAATCAACCCTAAGCTGTGGTTTATCACAGCCTTGGCGATTGTTAATTTGTAACAATCACAGAAAATCATAATCTCCCCTTGAGCTCTTAAATCCAGTTTTATGATATGTCGGACTAAACCCCTCCAATGGTGACATTCCTTTTTTTTTTTGTAAGACTCAGATATTTCTGGGTAAGAAGTTATCCAACATTTATTATCTTTAGCAGATTTATATTTCTACACTAGGCAATCTATATTATCATGTATACGTCTTAACTCTTTGAGGTGATCTTTAGACTTCACAAGTGGAGATTGTTCAAAGTTTCTCAGTCTGTTCTGTGAAGTTTTAAACATTTCTTTGGCAAAAACGCCTAATGTGATAGCAGGTAGAAGAATAATTGTCATTGGAGTGACCTTTTCCGTGAATAACCTGACAGACGTTTGATGGACAGCGTCCTCCCGTCTCTCAGCCAGCCGTTTCACTTCCTGCCATAAAAGGCTGAGGCAACATTTTCCCTCGAGTGATAAGATTCTCAATAGTCATTTGTCGCATCTCTCTCTCCGAGCAGTTTCTCATATTTTGAAAGCTCCCTTTCTTTTTGCGGTATTCTTCATTACCTGGAGAAAATGTGTCCTTGAGGGAGGTATTCCAAAACAATAGTACAGGTGCTGAATCAAATTTCCCAGGTGTGTAAGGGACTCTGGGTTGCTGAGTAGTTTGGTAGGAAATGGCACTCTGGTGTACAATAAGACTTA
Source organism: Arctocebus calabarensis (assembly GCA_963573935.1). Taxonomy (NCBI): domain Eukaryota; kingdom Metazoa; phylum Chordata; class Mammalia; order Primates; family Lorisidae; genus Arctocebus; species Arctocebus calabarensis. Next base: position 6,342 of record CAUYON010124141.1, on the reverse strand, counting down.
GCACAACTTCCAAAGGTGCCTTTCCTGACAGCAAGAGAATAGCTTTGACTTTGGGAAAATGTGGACTATGAAGCACACAGTTGAAATACCCTAAAATAAAAAAAAAAATAAAAGCACTTACTTGTAAAATGAAGACAATCAATTTGTAAATAAATGTGTTTTTAAAATGTGGCCCTTGGGTGACATGCAAATGCAAAAGACTGTTTTCTCTGGGAATATAATCACTTGAAAGACATTTTCTCTTGAATTCTGAAAGTATCACCAGAATGTAAGACTTGCTGACTGATAAAATGTGTACTTCATTAAGAATATTTCTTATATTTGTCAAAAGTGTCTGCAGTTTGGGGACTTACAGTATCTTCCCCTCTCTCTGGAGGACGTGTCAGTCAACTCAGACCATCATCTGGGTGGTTGTATCTTTAGTCCCCAGAACAACACCTAGTGTATAATGGTCAGGCCAGAAATATAACCTGAATAAATTCATGAACAAGTTGAAGTAACAAATTAAGCTTTAAGCAGATTTTCATCTTTTTCTTTAAGCTTTTTTTCAATATTCCAAGACTGGGGACTTTTCATTTAGTCATTTTTAAGTTATGGCTCTATCTTACTTCACTGCTTTTCATGCAACAAAAATGTTACACATGTACCAGGAAAAGTTAGGAACATTATCGACAATGCCCATATGGGCAGGTGGTTTCATTCTGTTACCTTTTTTCTGGTAGTGCATGGGTTCGTCACTCTGTTGAGCCAGCTGACAAGCAGAATCCAAAAGGTGACATTTAAAAAGCTGCGAAGGAGAGGGATTATTGAAGTGGAAAGGAAAAAAAATAGGGCTCAGGAAAAGAGGTAGTTGTATGAAAATATGTCAAAGAGAGAAACAACATGAGTCCAGTGAGGGTCATTTACAGAAGGAGGATGAGGACATGATCTCTGGAGAAGTTCTGGGGAGAAGAAAGCTTATCAAGAGATGTGAAGGTGATAAAAGCTATCATCAAGCAAGACAAGAAATGGCATTAGTACCTCACACGCGGTAAACCATGCCGTGGCACTAATATCATTTTGACATTTTGGTTCTATCAAAATCCTTTTGGAAGAATCAACAGTGCCTTTATTTCATCAAGAATTAAATTTGTGACCTAAATAACCATACTTAACAGAAAAAAAAAGGAAGAACTTTGTGCAAGAATTTTAGATTTGGAAGTTGTTCCTAATGTCACACTCTTGAACTTAGTTTTTACTGACATTTACAAATAAGGAAAAAGAGAAATCAGAGAAATTCTCCAAAAATGAAAAATGGTACACGCATATTATAGGATGATAGTTAAGAGAAATGCTATCCGCTCCCTGGCACACATATCAGAAGAAGATTTAATTTTAATTCAAATAACCTGATAATTTTTTTAACAGCTATATTAAGGTTTGTTCACACATTTCAATGATTTTATGAAATAAATAACATTACATTAACATGTATTATTCCACTTTATTGCATATAAAATATTATGGCTAGAAGAAATCAGGGCGGTATACATCTCTGCACCACAAGTTTTGTCTCCTGACTGCTAACCAAGGGCCAGTTCTCCTGCCAAATTTAATCCCGCGCCATATACCTTGCTTTATGGTATATTTCGGGTGTACATGGGACCAATGGTAAGCCCGAAGAACCCAGAAGCAGAATCAATATAAGAAATAATTTCTTAATTGTTAGATTTATCCAACAATGAAAGGATTTTTTTGTTTTTTGTTTTATTAAATAAGGAAACAAGGAATATTTATCAGGTGCTGTTTCCATTACAGACACCGGGTTACGTAGCAGACTATGACAATGCATGAGACAACTGCAGTCTTTGCTGTCACCAGGGACACTGCCTGTCATAGGAATGATAAGTAAAGGGTTTAAGTGTAATGTTCAGGGAACTGCAGGTTACTGTTGGTTCAGGGTCCCTTAACCTAAGGGAGGAGCTTGGGAGAGGAGGTTTGTGGAAGGGATCTCAGAGGAAGTGAAGCATTGGCCAGGCAAGTGGAAGTGGAAAGAATACTTCAGACAAAGGGAATAGCATTATGCTTAAGAAAAGGAGAGAAAAAAAAAAAAAAAAAGCCAAGTTGACTGCCATAAAGAATGTAAAGTGGAGAAGAATAGAGAGAGAATTGTAGTGAGATTTGGCTGGAAACTATGAGGGGACCCCAGTCCCCTGGAGTCTGGAAGGAATTAATAGCCAAGATAAGGAGTCAGGTCATTTTCCTACACAACACTGAAAAGTTTTTGTTTATCAAATATTGGGTGCAAGAGACTTTTCTAAAACTGTGTTAGGTACACAAGTGTCACAATGCAATGAATGCCCGCTTACCTAGCACTTGGTTTAACATAAAAGACTTTGCCCCTATCTTTGAAGGACCCTGTGAACCCCTTGCTAAATCCATCTATTTTACTTTTCTCTAGAATAATCATTCCTTTGCTTTTTGTTATATTTTTGCGCAATACTTTTATATCTCTAAAGACTATATGGTTTACTTTTGAGTGATTTGGAGCCTTACAAATGGAAGGGTACTATAAAAATCCTTCTGTGACGTGCTTTTTCTTCTTAATATTTCATTATGGTGGGGCATCGTTGCTGAATGTAGCTGTTATCCATTCGTTTCACTGCTGTATAGTTTCCTTTTGATGGACATTTTTGTTATTTCCAGGTTCTTTTCTTACAGGCAGCATGACTAAACCTCCACATACTGCGGTGAGCATATGTAACAGTTTTCTCTAGGAAATATACTTGGGAATAAAATTGTTGGGTCACAGAGCATTTTTCTTTTCAAATATCTAATGCCATAATAACGTTACTAATTTTTTTAAATGGCTAAATGTAAAATAGAATTCTGGTTGATCCATATGGTCAGCAAAAACATATAGCTAGGTTTTTAAATCTTGTCAATTGTGTTTCTTTTTCTTTTCTTTTCTTTTTCTTTCTTTTTTTTTTTTTTTTTTTAGTTATAATTTTACTTATGTCGCCCTGGGTAGAGTGCCATGGCCTTATACCTCACAGCAACCTCAAACTCTCTGGTTCAAGCCATGCTCTTGCCTCAGCCTCCAAAATAGCTGAGACTGCAGCTACAATACCCAGCTAATTTTTCTATTTTTAGTAGAGATGGGATCTTGCTTTTTGCTCAGGCTAGTCTTGAATTCCCAAGCTCAAGCAATCTACCCACCATGGCCTCCCATGGTGCTGAGATTAAGATTACAGGTGTAAGCCACCATGCCTGGTCAAATTTTCTCAAATTTGTGGATGTGAAATATTTCATTGTGACCCACCTTAAGCATATTTTATTATGATTATTGCCATACATATTTACTCTTCTGTGATATTCCTGTTAAGACTTCTTCCTATTTTTTCTGCTTACTGATTCATAAAAACTATTTAAAAAATCTTTTTACTGGTAAAAAAAAAAGTTCATATTTAAGCAGTACATGTGATATTTTGATAGATGCATAAAATGTGTAATGATCACTTCACTGGCATAGCCATACTCTCAAACCTTTATGATTTCTTTATGTTCAAAACATTTTGAATCTTTTCTTTTAGCTATTTTAAAATATACAATAAATCATTGTTAACAGTAGATTTCTGCTGTGTTGTGAACACTAGAATTCCTTCTGACTCTGTGCTTGTATTCCTTAACCAACCTTTCTGCATCCCTCCCATGTCTCACCTGTCTGCATCCCTCCCATGTCTCAGCCTCTGGTAACTACCATCCTACTCACTGGTTTATAGGAATTCTTTATATATTCAGAACGTTAATCATTTGTGGATAGAGTGTGAGTCTGTGTGTGTGTGTTTGTAGGTACAGTGTGAGTGTATGTGTGTGTGTTTGTAGGTACGATGTGAGTGTATGTGTGTGTGTTTATAGGTACAGTGTGAGTGTGTGTGTGTTTGTAGATAGAGAGTGTGTGTGTGTGTATATAGGCTGTACAGAAAGCATCCAGCCATGAGTGTCTCCATTTTACGTGGCTGGATACTTTCTGGAGAGTTTTTATATATAGAAAATGCCTTTTCCCACTTAGTGGTCTTCCTGGTTACCCATAGATGTTTTTTCACGAACAGGAATTTTCGAAGGTAATTGAGTCAAATTTATCAAGCTTTATGTTTGAATATTTTATTATATAGAGATTTTTCTACTTTATGTAAAAAAGTTTACAATCTTGTCTGTTTAAAAATTTAGTTTACCGGGCGGTGCCTGTGGCTCATCGAGTAGGGTGCTGGCCCCACATGTGGAGGGTGACAGGTTCAAAACTGGCCCCAGCCGAACTGCAAAACAGAAAAATAGCCGGATGTTGTGACCAGCACCTGTAGTCAAAGCTACTTGGGAGGCTGAGGCAAGAGAATCTCCTAAGCCCAGGAGTTGGAGATTGCTGTGAGCTACATGATCCCATGGCTCTCTACAGAGGGCGATAAAGTGAGACTCTAAAAAAGAAGAAAAAGAATCAAAAAGGCAGAAGTAATAGGTACTGCAGAAAGTTAGCCCGAGGCCTGACTGAGGGACTGCACTCTGAGTATGACTGGGTTTTATCTTTCCTGTGAACCAAGACCGCCGCGTGTGTCACACTTGCTTGCCCTTTTTCTAAACAGACACCTGTATGCTGGCTATCCAGAGCCTGTTCCATCACCATAAATTGACAAGTAACTTGTCTCTTTAGACAAGGGTTAAAAGAACTGAACAACTATACACGAAGAACTGTAACTGAGAAAGAATTTTTACACTTGGATTTGCTGTAGGTCACAACACGGGATCTCCAGCCTGAGACTGATGTTGCAACAGGATGATACATTCGGGAGAAATATCTTACATATTGGAGAGATGGGAATTGTTGTGACCAGTGAGTCACAGATTATGTTCACAAAAATAGCCACAGTAACATTTCAGGGACATATTCTCTTCCAGAACTTTGCCACTCTTCCTTAAGGGGTGCGGTCGGTTTTAGCTACTGGCTTCAATTAATATCAGGTAGCAGATAATGATGCTACAAGATTTCTGAGGCTAGATCACAAAAGGTGATAATTGTGCTCAGCTTGCCTCTCTCTTTGTTTTTGTGTGTCTGCCCTTAGAGCTCACCCTCCACAACTCATTTAGAAAAACTACATGGAGTTAAATGAAGACTGCTGGCCGTAAGCCATTATGAATGCCCAAGGGAATAATCCTGGAGATTATTCTTGGCCCCAGGCTTCGTGTCTTCCATCTAGGGCCCCAACACAAGTGGGTAGAGAGAGACTGTCTCTGCCATGCCCTGTCTGAATTACCCATCTACAGAACTTCTGAGTATGATAAATAGTTTTCTTATGAGATTGTGACTGCAACACCAAGCACTTAAGTTCTATTATAGTTCATCCATCTCTGAGGAATACAGAGTACAATTTACAATGGTCTGTGTGGTTGTAAATACGTACAGGTTATCAAAGCCTGAATCAGATTTCTAACCAACTATTGCTTCCCTGCAAGAATCCGAGATAACAGTAGATGTGTGACTGGTGCTCAAATTTAGGGAATTATTTTTAGGAAACTTAATCAGTTTGTGGGTCCAGAAGTAATATTTTCTTTGTACAGAATCGTTCTTTAAAAGGGGATATGGCAAATATTTATTTTATTAACAAAAAAACTAAAAAAAAGAATAAAACAATGAAATTTGGCTGTTACAAATTTTATTTAGAAATGTTAAAGGAATTTCATGAGGTTACTTACTGCTTGCTTGTTCTAAACACCCCATAGTTCCTCATTATAAAATGAAGTCTGCCATCCTATGCTCACAGAGCTTGCAGTAAGCCACCCAATTTAGGAACAAGAACTCTTGGTGGTGGAGGAAGAGGTTGATTCATTTTCCTCGGAAACTCCCCCAACATCTATATTTATAGCAGCCTATTATTCATCAATATGTATTGACAATCAAAGGTCATTGGATATTTGAGAAATACAAAAAGCCCAAAGAGAAAGCTAGGAAGAACAAATATTCACTAATACCTGAGAAAATTATAATTAATGTAAAAGAAAAGACATATCAAATTATCAAGAGAAAAATTATGCCATTCAGGAATTTCAGAAAAAGTATAGAACAAATATACTAGTTAGAAATAACTAAGAAATGTTAGAAGGATGTTCTCCAAACCCATCTAGGTTAATACAAAAGATGTAAAATCTCTATCTTTTTTTATGGCTGAATATTATTTTATAGTATACATATACCATAGTTTATCTATTTGTGGCTTGATGGCCCTTAGACTGTTTACATATTTTGGCGATTGTGAACTGAGCAGCAATAAAAATTCTAGTGCAAATATCCTTATGGTAAATGATTTTTTTTTT
>CAUYON010124140.1:0-41281 GCA_963573935.1 Arctocebus calabarensis | reverse complement strand
TTACGGCTTCAACAACAACAACAAAATGGCCGGGCGTTGTGGTGGGCGCCTGTAGTCCCAGCTACTTGGGAGGCAGAGGCAAGAGACTCGCTTGAGCCCAGGAATTGGAGGTTGCTGTGAGCTGTGATGCCACAGCACTCTGTCCAGGGTGAGAGCTTGAGGCTCTGTCTCAAAAAAAAAAAAAAAAAATTAAATAATATGACACCTACAGCACCTCAGGAGACCTGCCAAATATGAAAGATTCATGTGCCATGACCACTCTCAAGGGCCTATCCCTCCTATATCCCTGGGATGGCACATGCTTCTCATGACAGCCCAGACACATGAGCACCAGGGCAATACAAGGCACTAAGTGTGAACTGAAGCCCCTCCAAAAGGACCAGCAGCACCACAGAAGCCCTGCAGACACGGCACAGAAGGCCCCACCCAAGATGACACAATTACTCCAGCACCTTCCCTGGGTCAACCAGGCCAACGCTGCTCAGCTTTAGTTCTGTGTGAGAACTATCTTTCCAAGCAATCCCAAGTAAATGTTCTTTGCAAATCAAAGGTCCCATCTCTGTCCCCATGAGCAGCTACCATGGGGTTAAAAGCCGGCCATTTCCTGTCCCGCTGCCACTGCAGGGTGCCCAAAGGCCACCAGAGAGAGAGGATGTGAGCACCATGCAGGGGCAAAGGGCCCTCCCTGAAGCTAGGGCACAGGCCATGCCCACAACTAATGACAGAGTGGCACAAGCACAACAACTTGAAAGAAGCAAAAACAAGGGTTTAGGAGAATTAAAGGCTTAACCAGGAAGTCAGGGGCCAGTTCTGCGACTGACTCACAGCTGTGGACTCCTGGCCCAGTGCCAGGTCTCCAGTTCCCCATGGTACATCAAGAGCACATGAGTGTTTCAAAACTAGCAAGGCTAGAGGCCCACAGCACCCACAGCTCCTCGACCTGAGCTAACAGCCGAAGGCACATGGGGTGCAAGCAGGAAGAGAGAGGCTGAGGTCAGATGGCCGGCGGCGGACAGCACGGTAGAGGCGAGGTGCCATCAGTGGACAGCTAATGATAGCCTGTCCGGGTCCCTAACCAAGTCATCACAAGAGTTTTCTTTTCCAAACTTGCTGTGCACTTTGCGGACTGGTCATTCTACAGAAACACCCTTCAATGAGTCTGGACAGTGGGTTATGGCATTCGAGACCCACAGCCCACTCTTAATGTCCTTGTCTGCCCAGTGCTAGACTCTAGTCTCCATCATTTGTGTGTGCCTTGGGCTTTCGCTTACACTCGACACTGTGCTCAAACCACAAAGCAACTCCCACAGCCCTGAAATCACAGCCCACGCATCTGCTCACGGGATACAACAGTCTTGCTTTCCCTGGAAACCAGTGAGTTCTCACGGGAGGATGTGGATATGACCAACTCCTCTGGGACACAGCAGACACAGTAAAGCAGGAGATGCAGCCACGGCCTGAGCCCCACAGCCCTGAAGCCCAAGGCCCCATGCAGGTGCCTGCAGCAGAAAGCAGCACCAGTGGCCCCTCCTCTCCACACTGCAAAATCCCAGCAAGTCCCCACAAGCCAACTCTATGCCACAGTCCTGCCGGCCCCACAGAGGCCCCAAGAAAGCTGCAGCCTCCCCACACCAACCAGCACTACACACACTGAGCGGCTTTCTCAGAGATAGGGGGGTCAGGAAGAATAAAAACAAAAACAAAGAACACATGGTAATCTCAGCCCAGGTACCAGAGGACACTGCCCAAATGCTGAGCTGTGTCTACACGGCACCTGTGGCAGGCCAAGCAGGCCCCATGGGGGGGAGGGAGGAAGCAACTGTGCTCCCTGCACAGGAAGCTGCAGACAGCCGGCAGGCCCAGGACAGGAGAGCCATGGAGGACCACAGACCCAGGAAGCTGTGGGAGTAAGCTTAGTAGATGAAAGAGTAACAAAAGGCTTTTCATTGAAAGATTCACAAAAGTATTTTTTCATTTACTAAAATAATGGCATTGAAGTGTCTCAAGTAATAGAAAACCATGTGGAAAGACATCACCCTCTGAGCACACTTATAGCCACACATAATACACCACAGCACCTTCACGATGTCATATCTTAGTTTTTTTTTGTTTTTTTGAGGCAGAGCCTCAAGCTGTCACCCTGGATAGAGTGTTAGGGCATCATAGCTCACAGCAACCTCTAATTCCTGGGCTCAAGCGAGTCTCTTGCCTCTGCCTCCCAAGTAGCTGGGACTACAGGCGCCCTCCACAACACCCGGCCATTTTTTTTTTTTGGTTGCAGCCGTCATTGTTGTTTGGCGGGTCCGGGCTGGATTCGAACCCGCCAGCTCAGGTGTACGTGGCTGGCGCCTTAGCTCGTTGAGCCACAGGCACCGAGCCCATATCTTAGTTTTAACACAGGCATGAAGTAACAAAGATAGGCTTGGTGCCTATAGCTCAGCAGCTAGGGCACCAGCCGCATACACCGGAACTGGTGGGTTCAAATCCCGCCCAGGCCTGCCAAACAACAATGACAACTACCATCAAAAAATAGCCGGGCATTGTGGTGGACACCTGTAGTCCCAACTACTCAAGAGGCTGAGGCAAGAGAATCACTTAAGCCCAGTTTGAGGTTGCTGTGAGCTGTTGACCTCAAGGCACTCTACTACCCAGGGTGACAGCTTAAGATTGTCTCAAAAAAAAAAAAAGTAACAAAGATAAAATCATGTGACACCAACAGAAAGGCTTTACAACTGATGATGTGGCTCCTACAGGTAGGTATCAAGTGCAAGTTCTGAAACACATGCCACTTTGATACAATTTCCTGTCATTAAATAGATTCTTTCATACAGAATCTCAATTCCAATTTAAAAAGTACCAAATATTTCAACTAAAAAAATTAGAGATAGCCTCTAAAGAGCCATACATGTGTGTGTACATATCCTGCACACTCACATACCCCCAAAATTGCACATTTAAAGAAAAGAGAATTGGGTGGTGCCTGTGGCTCAAAGAAGTAGGGCGCCAGCCCCACATGCCGTAGGTGGCAGGTTCAAACCTAGCCCCAACCAAAACCTGAAAAAAAAAAAAGAGAATTAAAACGATGATGAAATGTTTACATTAAAAATAACAACACAGGGGCAGCGCCTGTGGCTCAGCGAGTAGGGCGCTGGCCCCATATACCAAAGGTGGCGGGTTCAAGCTCAGCCTCAGCCAAACTGCAAAACAAAAAAATAGCTGGGTGTTGTGGCAGGCATCTGTAGTCCCAGCTACTCGGGAGGCTGAGGCTAGAGAATCACCTAAGCCCAGGAGTTGGAGGTTGCTGTGAGCAGTGTGACACCACGGCACTCTACTGAGGGCGATAAAGTGAGACTCTGTCTCGACAAAATAATAAGAATACTAACAACCACAACAACACAGGCCAGGCGCAGTGGCTCACAGCTGTAATCTGGGAGGCCAAGGCGGGCAGATTGCCTGAGCTTACAGGTTCAAGACCAGTCTGAGCAAGAGCGAGACCTAGTCTCTAAAAATAGCCAGGCACTGTGGCAGGTGCCCTGCAGTCCCAGCTACTCATGAGGCTGAGGTAAGACAATCGCTTGAGCTCAGGAGTTTCAGGTGGCTGTGAGCTGTGACGCCATGACACTCTACTGAGGGCCACTGAGACTCTGTCTCAAAAAATAAATAAATAGGGCGGCACCTGTGGCTCAAAGGAGTAGGACGCTGGCCCCATATGCCGGAGGTGGCGGGTTCAAACCCAGCCCCAGCCAAAAACTGCAAAAATAAAATAAAATAAAATAACAGACATTATCAGGAAGATAAAAAGACAACCCACAGAATGGGAGAAAATATTTGCAAATCACCTGATAAAGGCCTAGTATCCAAAATATTTGAAGAACTTTTGCAATTCAACAAAAGAACAAACAATACAGTTTTAAAATGGGCAGAGAACTTAAGACATTTGTTCAAAGAAATATACAAACAGCCAAAAGCACTAAAAGATGCTCAATGTTATTAGTCATTAAGGGAAATGTAAATCAAAACCACAGTGAGATACTACTGCACACCCACCAGGTTGGTTATAACTTTAAAAAGAAGAAAACAACAGGTGTTGGCGAGAACACGGAGAAGCCGGGATGCTTCTACAGCTTCTATGAAAAACAGTTCGGTGTTTTCTCAGCAAGTTAAACAGAGAATCACCATCTGATCCAGCAATTCCACTCTTACGTATATGCACAAAGGGATTAAAAACAGGAATTCAAATAAATACCCATACACAGATGTTCAAAACAGCAATATTCACAAGAGCCGAGGGGTGGAAATACCCAAATGTCTACACAGTACCCCGCACTGTTCAGTTATAAATCTTAGGGATGCTATGCAGAGTGGATGTAGCCACACAAAGGCCACAGGTCTCTACTCTGCAGAGACCATCTGTGTGAAGTTTGCAGAAGAAATACATTTCTAGAGACAGAAAATATGCCAGTGGTTGCCAGCAGCTGGGAAGATGTGAAATAACTGCATCAGGGTTCTTTGTGCGTGTTTTCAGGTTTTAAAAGCCTTAAAAACAGAGAGAAGTGACAGCCATGCAGCACTGGGAGCACAGCAAAGGCCCAAAATGCTGGCTTCCCCATGCTCAATAGACGCTTTTACATTCTGGGAACTTCCACCCTGATTAGCGCATGCACACACTCCGCCATCAGGGAGGGCCAAGCAACTCATCGACAAATTTTCTGCTGCTTTAGTTTGAGCAGATGATTTATCACCACAAATCTTTAAAAATTTAATGTCATGTCTGTGCTAAATGCCTGCAGCCAGCCTGTTCAACATCCAGCAATGCTCTTCAGTTTCGGCTCCTGGTGACAGAGCCTGCTCAGTCCAGGGTTGGCACAACAGGTCGTGGCACGTGTCCACCGAGAGGCTGGCAGGTCCCTCTCTTTGAACTTTGTGCCATGTTTTTCTACTTTCTGCTAACATTTGTTCATCCTTTCAGCAGAGAACTCCAACCCCCTTCTGTTTACTTGGGTCACACGTGCTCATCCCAGCACTACACTCTTCTGCAAGATGCTCCCCACACTCATACCGCTGCCTGGCTGCCCCACAGCTCCTGTGCTACAGAGAAACATAAATGCTTCCTCTTTTTCTTGTCACTGCTACCTACAGAAAAAACCACAGCCCTTTCCAACGTTTTCAACAATATCTTTGTACCACAGAGCACAGAATAAGTGGAAAAACACAGTGAATAGTACACTCAATCTGTACTACTGCAATCTGCAATCTGGCGCTAACACGCCCAGCCCATGTGCCAAGTGGCAGCCTCTGGGAGCACCTGGGTCAGGGAGGTCTATGCTTGGGAAAGACGCATTGCAGCTGAAGAGGCAGGGAGGCCTTTACTCCCATCGGAGGTGCTGAATGAACTCTATCGTGGGTCTACATTTTGACTATGACCCATCACAAGGTCAGACTCAGGGTTTTCACTTGTGGCATCTACACTCAAAAAAGTTTCAGGTCGGCTTGGCGCCTGTGGCTCAGCGGGCTAGGGCGCCAGCCACGTACACCTGAGCTGGTGGGTTCGAATCCAGCCTGGGCCTGCCAACCAACAATGACGGCTATAACCCAAACAAAAATAGCTGGGCGTTGTGGCGGGCGCCTGTAGTCCCAGCTACTTGGGAGGTAGAGGCAGGAGACTCACTTGAGCCCAGGAATTGGAGGTTGCTGTGAGCTGTAATGCCACGGCACTCTACCCAGGGCGACAGCTTGAGGCTCTGTCTCAAAAAAAAAAAAAAGTTTCAGGTCTTTGTGAGCCAAGCATGGTGGTTCACACCTGTAATCCCAGCACCCTGGAAGGCCGAGGTGGGTGGATTGCCTGAGTTCACATTCCAGACCAGCCTGAGCTAGAGCAAGACCCCATCTCTAAAAATAGCCGGGTGCTGTGGTGGACACCTGTAATCCCAGACACTTGGGAGGCTGCGGCAAGAGAATGGCTTGAGCCCAGGAGTTTGAGTTGCTGTGAGCTGTGATACACAGCACTCTTCCAAGGGCCACAAAGTGAGATTCTGTCTCAAAAAAAAACTTTCAGGTCTTGAATTTTCAGGTTAGAGTTACTCAACCTGTATAAAAACTCAAGTCAGGTGGGAAGTGGTGAAAGGGAGATTGTGCTGTGTGCTGCTTAGAGGACAGGCTAAGAAACTGTGACTTTAAACATCACAGTACAAGCTTGAAGACCACCACTAAAGAACAGATAGAAGCAGCAGAATATCCAGAAGAAGAAGATATGGGATGGGACTATAGTGAGACTAGGGGACACAATGGTAACCACAATTTCTTAGAAGGCAAGAAAGATGCTTTTTAAAAAAAGAATACGGAGGGCAGCACCTGTGGCTCATCAAGTAGGGTGCCGGCCCCATATACCGAAGGTGGCGGGTTCCAGCCCAGCCTTGGTGGAACTACAAAACAGAAAAATAGCCGGGCGTTGTGGCAGGCGCCTGCAGTCCCAGCTACTCGGGAGGCTGAGGCAAGAGAATCGCCTAAGCCCAGGAGTTGGAGGTTGCTGTGAGCTGTGTGACGCCACAGCACTCTACTGAGGGCGATAAAGTAAGACTCTATCTCTAAAAAGAAAAAAAAAGAATACATGGTGGCACCTGTGGCTCAAAGGAATAGGGTGCCAGCTCCATATGCCAGAGGTGGCGGGTTCAAATCCAACCCTGACCAAAAACTATAAAAAAAGAATAGAAAGGCAATTCAAATAGTAAGACAGTAGGCCCAAATCCAAACTTGCCAGTACTTAGATTGAATGTAAATGGACTAAATTCACTAGATTACAATCAGAAAGTAGGTTTTATTTTTGGAGATAGAGTCTCACTATGTCACCCTGGGTAGAGTGTGGTGGTATCACAGCTCACAGCAACCTCCAATTCTTGGCCTTACGAGATTCTCTTGCGTCAGCTTCCCAAGTAGCTAGGAATATAGGCACCCGCCACAATACCTGGCTATTTTTTGGTTGCAGTTGTCATTGCTGTTTAGCAGGCCCAGGCTGGGCTTGAACCCACCAGCCTCGGTGCATATGGCCAGAGCCCTGCCCACTGAGCTACACGTGCCACCCAGAGAGTAGGTTTTTATTTAACATGCGTCTAAAACGTAAGAATGACCTAGCACTATGGGAGGCCAAGGCAGGTAGATCACTAGAACTCAGGAGTTCGAGACCAGCCAAGAGTGAGACCCCCATCTCTAATAAAACTAGCTGGGCATGTGGCAGGCACCTGTAATCTCAGCTACTCAGGAGGCAAGAGAATCACTTGAGACCAGGAGTTTGAGGTTGCTGTGAGCTGTGACACCACAGCACTCTGCCAAGGGCAACAGAGTGAGACTCTGTCAAAAAAGGAAAGGGAAGGGAAAAGAAAAGAAAGGAAAGGAGGAAAGAGAAAATGTAAGAATGAAAAAGATTAAAAGGATAGAAAAAGGCATACTGAGAAACCCTAACCAAAGGATGGCCGGGTGGCTGCATCCCCATCAGACAAAAGGAGCCTTGATCCATCAGACTCCTTTCTGCTTCCTAAGGCAGTTGCACCACCACAAAGGTGATACAGTGTATTACATGCCAAACACTAAAATCTTGATATATTCCTTAAACGTCAAAACAACTCCATGTTCCATTTCCAGGTGTATACATAAGAGAACTGAAAACTTGACCTACACAGAATGCTGCACATCACCACCGTTTATGGCAGCTTTATCCATCAACAGTCCAAAGGTAAAACAACCCACGTGTCTATTAACTGATTAAACAGAGAACGAGAACGTGGTCTGTTGATAAGTCGTGGATCAACTATGTCCTCCCAGATTCACGTGGAGCCTGAACTCCCAGAACTCAGGACGTGTTGCATTTGGAGATGATGCCTTTGCAGAGCTAATTAGGGTGACATGAGCCTCACGGGGTGCCCTGATCTGACAGCACCAGTGTCCTCCTGAGAGCAGGACACAAAGACAGACACACACCAGAGGCAACACATGGACACAGCAAGGAAGCCTCAGGAGCAGCTGGAGCCTGCAGGACCTTAGTCCTGGTCTCAGCCACTGCTATTGCAATGCTCCCTGTCTCCTTTCTACTCCTGCCTGTGGTTTGAGACCTTCTTTGCTCACAAGCTCTGAAAGAACAGTCAACGGACGACTTATATGGCTCTGCAGCCCTGCTGTGCACGCCACCGTTGTCTTTGTGGGTGATTTTTTTTTTTTTAAACAGCATCTTAAAAATATAAAAACTGTTTTTGGCTCCAAAACTTCACAAAGGAGGCCAAGTTCAGATGGGGACAGCAGGCTATAATTTTATACTCCTGCTTAAGACTTTAAATTTCCAGAGAAGCAGCCATTAGCTATATCCCAAAGTTTTAGACATGAATAATTGTTAACTGTTTTTATTTTTTTCTTTTGAGACAAAGTCTCATTTTGTTACCCTTGATCGAGTGCTGGGATATCATAGCTCACAGCAACCTCAAACTCTTGGGCTTAAGCGATTCTCTTGCCTCAGTCTCTCAAGTACCTGAAACTACAGGTACCTACCACAACACCTGGCTATTTTTTTAGAGATGAGGTTTCAGTCTGGCTCAGCCTGGTCTTGAACTCCTGAGCTCAGGCAATCCATGCTTTTTTTCTTTATTTTTATTTTATTTTATTTAGAGAGCGTCTTACTCTGTCACCCAGAGTACAGTGCCAGAGAATCATAGCTCACAGCAACCTCAAACTCTTGGACTCAAGTGATCCTCTTGCTTCAGCCTCCCGAGTAACTGGGATTACAGACACCATCACAACGCCCAGCTATTTTTAGCAGAGACAGGGTCTCGCTCTTGCTCAGGCTGGTCTCAAACTCCTGAGCTAAAGCAATCCACCCGCTCCAGAGTGCTGGGATTACAGGTGTGAGCCATCATACCTAGCCTACACTACAGACTTTTTCTAATCGAGTCATCAACAATTAAGAGAGGTGTTTTGGTTGGCGACTATGGCTCAAAGGAGTAGGGTGCCAGCCCCATATACCGGAGGTGGAGGGTTCAAACCAGGCACTAGCCAAACTGAAAAAAAAAAAAAAAAAAAAAAAAAAAGAGAGAGGTGTTTTGAGCTCTCAGGAGGGTAGTGAGCTTGTCCACTTATCTCTGTAGCACTATTACTTTTTTGCTTTTCATGGTCTTAAGCAGTAAGACCCGCAAGTGCCAGCCCAAGTGGTCAGCCAGGCCTCACCGACACTCCAGGGCAGCATGGCCTCACAGACAGGGTCACGATTTGCTCCTCCATACTGTGCACATCCCTGTCCTAGAACCAGGGAAGGTGTCCTGGCAGAAGGTTCCCCACAGGATAAGGGAGCACAACACAAAGCCCCATAACTCTGCGGGGGCCGTGGCACAAGGAACCCCCAGCTTCTGGGCCAGCCTCTCCCTGCCTCTGGGGTTACTGTGAAGGGTTATGATTTGTTCAGGGCCTTAGAACAATGTCTGCCTCAGAGCCACGTGCTCAAGGAAGGAACCCAAGCTAACAGAACCACCTAGAACCACCTAAAAAGACTATCTGAAGAGCAAGTTTAGAACATTAAAGATATGAAAAGGAAAGAAACCTATAGCAGAAGGGAAATCAACGCCCGAAAATAAACATTAAAGAGGTACTCACTGCAGTAGGAGGCAAAGTGATGAAGCAAAGACACAGCAGGGCGGGCAGGAGCCATAAGGTCACCACACCGGGCATGGGGGGGCCAGCATGGCTGGCGAGATCTGGGGTCTCCCCTGCCCAGACCCCTGTCTGCTTTTGTCTGTGCTGTTACATTTTTCACTGATGTTATTCATAGCATGAAGGAGGGCAAAGGAAATCTGAAAGTTAACTTTTTAGGTGCTTTTGTCCATGTTTTAGTAAATGACTTCTACACTGACAGACACATGAAAGCAAACTCACCACAAAGAGCTGCTCCCGGAGAGCCAGATAGCCAGAGTCGAGGCCAAGAACAGGAAGAGAGAGCAGTGGGCAACTGGTGGACCCTCAGACTCGGTCAAGTTCACAGCCCTGAACTGCCTCTACCAATCAAAACAAAACAAGCCTTAGCTCAGTGTGCAGTTTCCCTTCGGACACAGAAGCTGCCAATCAACTCCAGCAAGGGAGTGGGAATTGGACCTGGGCTCCAGTTTAAACAAAAGGACAAACCACCACTCTGACATGCTCACTTTGCATGTCCCTTGGGCAAGGTGTCAGGAGGGCAGGGCCAAGGGATCATGTGTGGCATAAAAGCTGCCTATAAGGCATACCCAGAAACTGCAGCCCTCCCACCAGGGCCCAAGCCCAGGCGCTGTCCAGCCCTGCAGGGCTCTGCTCCAGCCTGCAGCCCAGACCCTTTCCCTTCCAGAAGCTGCAATCCCCCAACAGGTCCAAGGCCAGGTATTATCCAGCCCTGCAGGGCTCTGCTCCCACCAGCAGCCCAGCCCCCCAATCCACCCTTGAGCGTTACAGTTAGGGTTAGAGAGAAAGAGAGGGGCTGTTGCCCCACTGTCACCCCTCAAAAAAAATAAATTAGCTCCAGTTCACAAAAATGCAAATGGTGGGCCAGGCACAGTGGCTCACGCCTGTAATCCCAACACTCTAGGAGGCTGAGGTGGGTGGACTGCTTGAACTCAGGAGTTCAAGACCAGCCTAAGCAACAACAAGACCCCATCTCAAAAACAAACAAAAAAACAAAAGGCCAGGTGATGTGGCAGGTGCCTGTAGTCCCAGCTACTTGGGAGGCTGAGGCAAGAGAATTACTTAAGCCCAAGAGTTTGAGGTTGCTGTGAGCTATGACGTCACAGCACTCTACCAAGGGCAACAAAGTGCGAATGGTGGCACCGATGGAATAATGAACAAACTAAATTTCAAGTAATGGCATCATGCCTCTCAGCCTTCAAGTTACCAATAAAGTCCTCCACCTGCTCAAGGAGAAGCAGCATCCAGCAGGACACGCTCCCCTATCGGCCTCACACAGCTCAGACCCAACTCACTACAACGGCCAGGTCAGCTCCACCTCTGAGTCTGCATTAAGAAGAGGCCTGATGCACAGCCCAGCACAGCCTGCCAGCGTTCCCAGGTGCTCTCAGAGGAGACACCAAAGGGCATCCACCGCTGGAAGGATGGCAGCGCTAGGGTAGGGTGGGTTAGGCTGTGAGAGGGTCCCCAGGGCATCCAAGGGTGCAGGTCAGGGAGGGCCAAGGGTTGCTGGACCAGGCCTCAGGCCAGGACACAGCAGGCAGGGCAGGCGACTGTGCCCTGTCCCATTAACATGACCTCCAAAACCTGCCCACAGAGGCTCCACGACAGGATCGGCCAGTGGCACCTGGGCACTCTAAGAGCAGGGCCTAGGCTCCTAAGTGGATGGCTAACAGGCTTGTGAGGCACAGTATGAAAGTCTGGGAACTCTCTGGACCCAGTGGGACTCTGCAGAAACAAGCCTAGGTCTAAGTGTGCAGCAGTAGAGGGCAACAGGGATGAGGGTCCTAGAGAGGGAGAAAGGCCAGGGCGGGGTAAGGACAGGAGTGAGAGATGAGAGAAAGGCCTCCAGGGTGGGGTTCAGGGGAAAGCATCTTTCCCTGTAGTCTCACTCAGGGACAACCAAGAAACCCTAGGAATAGGCTTGTCAGTGGCAAGGATAAAAGATAAAAGCTATTGTGTATTTGCCTGTAATAAACATGCCCCCTTTTTCCACCACCCCTATGCAGCGACCACCAAAGGCTGGGTCTCCATAACTCTGCCTCAGCCCCAGGGCGTGGGGGGGTGCAAGAAGCCAGCCTCCTATCCACCCTCCCCATGTACAGAAGCCATCCCAGAACAGCGGAGGTAGGCACCCAGGGCCCAGAGGTAGATGGGGGTCAGCACCAGGGAAGGCCCAAAGAAGGCTGACCAGCACCACATGCCCTAAGGGCAGGGCTGCCACAAGTGCCCTCACGCCTACTTTGGGGAGGCATCTCCTCTGCCTCTGGCCTGACTGGCCTGCTGTTCCCCTCCAGCTGGCCTCCTTAGCCATGATCTCTGTGTGTTGGACTCTGCAGCCACCCCCATTATGCATCCTATGATTTGAGCTTGGTAACTGTGAAGGATTTTTTTTCCCTTTTTAAGGCATAAGCTACAAGGTCAAAGAGGAAAGCAGCAACCGGCACTCTCTGGGCTGACGTATACAGACCATCACCAAATGTGTCAGATCTGAGGAAGCCCAGCCCACCCAGACCCATAAAACAGAATCCCTAAAAAGCTCAAGATCTGCAGGCCAGAGAACATTGGATTGGCCCTAAAGCAAGCCCAGGCCAGGCCCTATCCTGACTAACAGAGTGCCCCAGCTCAGCAAGAGAGAGGGACTGGCAGGCAGCCCACAAGCCCACCCACAGCAAGAGCACAGTGTGGCTCACACACCTTAGCCCCAGCTGCTCAGGAGGCCAAGGCAGGAGGATCGATTGAGCCCAGGAGTGCAATGCCAGCCTTAGGGATAGTGAGACTCTAGCTCTTGAAAAAAAATGAAATGCAGGGAGAACACACACCCTCACACCCAACCAAAAATTAAAACTATACTAAAAGCTATGCCAACTACTACAGAAGAGTAAGATACTAAAAAAGAAAAGGGTGGGGTGGTGGCGCACACCTGTAATCACAAGCACTTGGGGAGGCCAAGGTGGGAGGATGACCTGAGGATAGAAATTCAAGACCAGCCTGAGTGACATAGCAAGACCCCATCTCTACACAAAACAAAATAATTAGCCAGGTGTGGTGGTACCTGTAGTCCCAGCTACTTTGGAGGCCGAGGTCGGAGGATGCTTAAGCCCAGGTATTCAACCTCAACCTGCAGTGAGCTGTGACTACCCCCCTGCACTCCAGCCTGGCAACGGAGCATGACCTGGTCTCAGAAGTAAATAAATAAAAATTCAGAAGGAACACTCAGGGACAGAACTCTTAGAAGCCAAAACATTGTAATGGTAGAAATGAAATACTTAAGAGAGATGTTAGAAGACAAATCTAAGGAAACTGAGAGTACTATGGGCACAGGAAAGACCCTACAGCTCAGAGTCTACACTTACAGCATCAGGAGTCCCTGTTCACACAAGATTCTGGACGAGGCAGAAGTATCTGGGGGAAACAGATGGACAGTGCTCCAGACCAGGAGGGGAGGGGCAGGAGCAGGAGCACCCTGATGGGTTTTCCAGGTGACACTTGTCCTCTGTGTCTTGACAGGAGGACATTTGCCAGAATTCACTAAGTGGTGCACCTAAGATCTGTGCCCTTCCCTGAAGGTAAATGTTACCTTTTTTTTTTTTTTTTTTTTTGAGACAGAGTCTCACTATGTCACCCTGGGTAGAGTATCCTAGAGTCACAGCTTGAAGCAACCTCAAACCCTTGGGCTTAAGTGATTCTCTTGCCTCAGCCTCTCAAGAAGCTGGGACTACAGACGCCCACCACAACATGAGGCTATTTTTTTGTTGTTGCAGTTGTCACTGTTGTTTTTAGCTGGCCTGGGCCGGATCAAACCTGCCAACCTAGGTATAACTGGCCGGCGCCCTACCCACTGAGCTACAGGCGTCACCTGTAAATGTTACTTTTAAAACAAGAATCTAGGCCTGCAGGAGCGTTTAGGGTAAAGTGCACTGATGACAGCAACTGATGTGAAATGCAGAGATATTAACGGAAGGGAAGGACATGAGGGCGGCTGCGTGTTAATCTTACAACCCAGGTGTTGGGATGAGTTTACTGTAGTATTCTTCTATCTCATCTTTTGCAAACTTTCTTATTAAGTATCAAGAGAAAAAGAATCAGAAATCAGAATGGCATCAGCTTTTCAACAGCAGTTTGGAAGCTGGAGGCAACAAACAGTACTCAAAATCATGAAAGTAAATGATTTCTGCCTAGAATTCTATACTAGCCAAACTACCAGAAGAGACATTTTCAATTGCTGGAAGTCTCCCCAAATCTGTCTCTCTTCCACCCTTTCTTAGGCACCTGTAGAAGGGACGTGCTCCATCCCAAGGTAAAGAGCTGACCAGAGAGAAGATGGCCCAGAAAGCAGGGCTTCCAGCACTGACAGCTCTGTGCCGGGTAGGCAGGAGTGGGGACAGGGGAGCGCAAAGTGTACACTCTCCCATTCCATAAAAATACATCAACACAGACTTAACCTAACAAATGCAAAAGATGTGACCTAATCATCTGCACCCTTATTCTAACCTGAAATTTAAAAAAAAAAAAAAAGAGCAAAAAGACGACACCTATAACCGGCAGTGAGGGAGAGTGGGGGGCACAGAGCCAGCAGCAGATTATTATTTGGAATCAAGGCAGTAAATGCCAGATTGCCAGCCAAGAAAAGGTCAAAGTGGTGCCCTGCACAGGGCACAGCACAGACATCTGTTGCCCCCAGCAAGAGGCAGCCTGCCAGCCCAGCTCCCAGGGTTGGGCCCCCCTGGCCTTGCAGAGGCTGCCCTCTCACCTCGCCCTCCCAGGGCCCAGGCCCATCACAGCTGCCTATCCTCAGGAAGCCTCCCAAGTGGCATCTGACCGGTGAGTGGAGGGGTCACTAAGTGGCTGACTCCAGTCGGTGCCTGTGGAATGGGCTGCCCAGACACCCAGCCCACGAGATCATGAGACACACTCTAGGCAAGCAGTGGCTCCAAACCACTAAGTTCAAGGAGGTTTGTTATCCAGCAAAAGACAGGAGGAACAGTAGGGAACTGTTTATTATGACAAGACCTATAGAACTATTTTTCACTCTTTAAAGTATATGGATGTCCTGAGGGACCAAAAGCAGAAGGATAGCTTCAGTTCAGGAATTGGAGACCAGCTTGAGCAACACAGCAAGACCTCATCTCTATTAAAAACAGAAAAACGATGCAGGTGCACTGGCTCACGCCTGTAATCCTAGCACTCTAGAAGGCCAAGGTGGGTGGATTGCCTAAGATCAGGAGTTCAAGACAAGCTGAGCCAGAGTGAGACCCCCATCTCTAAAAATAGCCGGGCATTGTGGCGGGTGCCTGTAGTCCCAGCTACTTGGGAGGCTGAGGCAAGAAAATTGCCTAAGCCCAGGACTTGGAGGTTGCTGTGAGCTGTATGACGCCACTGCACTCTACCGAGGGCGAGAAAGTGAGACTCTGTCTCTACAAAGAAAAAAAAAAATTAAGGAATTAAATATAAAAGTAAATCTTAAGAGAAAATACAAAGAAACACAATGCTGTCTGTCCTGGCAAACCTAGCCCTGTGCCATGGCACTCCGCTGCCACCAAGACAGGACCACCAGCTGATACCAACTCCTTCCCAGTCCCCAAACTGCACCACATTCCAGCCCTCACTACAGCAGGGTGGTAGCCTTGGATTAAATAAGCAAGTGGCTGGGGAGAGATAAAACCTGGCCCAAAAGGGAAGTGTCTTAGTCATTTTTTTAAAAGGGGCATGGGAGTGTGCTGTACAGGGTCTATGCGGAGCTGACACACCCCCATGGGCCCTGCAGCACAGCACAGCCGTGCGCCTAGCCCAGGGCAGGCTCCGGCAGGCCTCTGTGACACGGTGGTGAGGTCAGCGCCCAGTCTGCTGGCTCGGCTCTCCTACAGGACCCAAGCGAGGGTGAAGGGTGAGAGGCACCACTGTGAACGCTGCAACTCCTGGGCCCACGTGTTCAAGAACAAATCCTAGTGTTTGCCTGCTACTGTGGAAAAAGTCACACACGACGTCTTCATTATAACAGAAATACGTATCAGAGCACAGCCTATACCACAGCAGCCTGTACTCTACCCGGGAACACAGAAACGCCTCCGAGCCATGGCTGTCTGGGCAGCACCAGCACGGCACAGCCCCTAAGCAGGAGCCTCCTGAGGCATGGGGCGGCCCCGGCACACAGGGCCCAGTGCAGGGTGGGAGCAAACACATGAATCGTAGCTGCGGGCAGGAAGAATATCAGGTGCATCTCTACGCCCTGAGGGCTCAACTCCTACACTTAAATCCCTCCCACTGGAACAGCCGGCTCCAGTTTCACCGAGCAGGCGTGAGAACAGGTACAGCTTCTCAGCACCAGCAGCCACAGCCACTGGCACCTGGACGGCCACAGCCCAGCCCTGCCTGCCTCTGGTAAGTACTATTTCTTTTCAAATTCAAGTTTCTTTCAAAAACGACTCTCAGTGGGATCTTAAGGAGCCTGGCTGGCTACACTGCTGGCCCAGCCCCCTTCTCCCTTGTGTTCCAAGGCTCTCCGGTCCCAGCAGGTGCACTGCCTGGGATGCAGATCCTGGTCACAGACCCAACGAGACTTCACGCTAAGAATTATGAGCAAGTTTATCTGGAAATCAATTGCTTATTTCGGCCATAAAATTTATAAGAGTCAAACCAAAACACAAGTTTATATTATAGCTTGATTGCTCCTTAACTTAAAAATAAACTTCAACATAAAAGAAGCAAGGATCTCATATATGTATACATGTGCACAGAGGGAGAACAAATACATTAGGTACTGATTTTAACTTATAGTTTAATTTTTTAACTTTTAAAGTTTAAAATAAGTACTGTTTCGACATAAGCTTACAAAAGCAAAACTCTGAAAGGTTAAGTTTCTGTTTGGTTGTTAAGGTTTCATATACACACAACAGACAGGCATACGCAGGGGCTTTTCCTTATATGAAAGTCACCTATCTTATGAGAACAATTACCGACCTAATTATTGGTCACATATGACCCAAGTCAGACTTCATTTAAGCAAAATCTATTTTGCTCTAATCTTTGTTTGCATTAACAAGGGCCTTCCAGTGTTTTAGACTGGTTTCTTTAAGGTAAATGAGGCAGGCAAATTGTCAGGCTGTGTGCGTCTGCCGTTGAGAGCTACGCCAGTGGGTCAGGGTCTCGCTGGACTAGAAAGAGCCCCTGGCTGTCTTTCAGATCCACTCCTCCAAATTATATTCTAGAAAACTGTCTTTATCCCTAGGTCATGGTTGTCCTGAAGTCTATCCTTCATTTTAAAGAACCGAAAGTCTGGGAGGGAGTGGCAGTCAATCACTAGAAAAGTTCAACTGGAGCAAAACTCACAAATCTTGTTCTTGCGACACCCTAGTGGGTAGGCGACAATGGTGTGTCCTTGAGTTACGCAACAGCGCCACATCACAATCTTGTAATTATGGCAAGCCCTGCAAATGCTCCGCCTGACGGCTCCTTGCCAGGCAGCTGGACACCAAAGAGCATGACCACACTGCCCAGTGCACAGCTAACACTCAGCATAGTCGCCCAACCTGTCACAGAAACATGCCCTAATGTTAAGCTTGTAATTACCTCTATTGTGTTCTACCAAAGTTCTTTAAGGAAAAAAAGGACCTTTCTCTTGTCTATATGTCATAGGCCCAACTCCTGAGGGAGTTTTTAAGACCTACCAACCACTAAGTGTGTGACTAAGTCACACAGTGCCGTGAGTGTGGCATTAATTGTCCATACTTAGGAACCTGTCTCGAAAGGGAGTGCACTGGCAATTTAGTACTTTTTAAAAACAAGATAAACAAAATCCTTGTGGCCAACCGAAACCACAGGCTGTGCAAAGCGCCGTGTGGGCAGCTCTGCCCAGATGGGGCCCATGAACAGGAGGAGGAATGAGG
Organism: Arctocebus calabarensis; assembly: GCA_963573935.1. Taxonomy (NCBI): domain Eukaryota; kingdom Metazoa; phylum Chordata; class Mammalia; order Primates; family Lorisidae; genus Arctocebus; species Arctocebus calabarensis. Next base: position 23,711 of record CAUYON010124140.1, on the reverse strand, counting down.
TCTCAGCTCCAGACACTTCCCAGAGGCAAAGTAAATCAGCTGAACGCTACAGGCCTCAAACACTTAATTGTGAAGGAAGCATTTGTGAGCATAGAGGAGTCGTGGTGCCAGCTCATGCTGGAGCCTATGCCTGTTCTCGAGGCACTGCGTCCCACTGTCCCTGTGCCCTCAGCATAGGCACTGTCTATCTATACCACGCTTGGTTTGAAACGGCTTGAGGAGGGAGGTTGTGGTGCGGGGCCAGATTGGAAAAGGTTGGACGGCACAGCGCAAGCTTACCAGTGCCCCTGGGGGCAGGCAGAGGCGGCCCCAGCAGCAGGTCAGTGACAGCTGCTGGTGGTCCAGACTGCAAGCCATGTGGTGTCCGCACCAACCCCACGTAGAGCACAGGAAGAAAGGTGCCTCCCTCCAGGAAGTTCATGCTGACATGCTGACACTGCAAACCCCAGGCGGTGGGGAGGAGGTGCCCCCCAGCTCAGCACCCAGCTCTACAGGCAAGGGCGAGCTAAACCCCACAGGGAACCAAACTTCCTGTGCACACAGAGCACGGTGAGGGAGCGGACGACAGTAGCTGGCAGACGGCACAGTCCAGCGGGGATAAGCTGACCACACAGGTGTGACTAACGGGGGCCCTGGCAAAGCTCAGGCGGCAGACAGAGCTCACAGCTGACATCACCACCCGGAATCTTGAACGAGTACCACTTTATCCTCTTACCCAACTCCCTGCCATCCTGTAGGTCAGGCAAACTGCCCAGCCCTATCTGAAGCAGCCGAGCTCCCGTTTGATCAGCAACCCATATAATCCCAAGTCAGTTCATCTAAGCCCACTGCAACTGCCGCCTCTGAGACTCCATTTTTAAGTGGCTGAACCCTATGACACCCTTATGGTAGGGAGCTGGTGGGGCACAGCCCTCCACAACCTCTCTGCTGCCCCGACCTAACAGAGCACAGAACAAAACAGCAAAGAGTTCAAATCCAGAGACAACCACATTTGGCTAAAAGAGAAATACACATTGACATAAAAACAATTATTTTCCAAACTATCCTCTTGGGTAAGAGTTGGCCAACCTATAACGTGCCTTCTGTAAGACTTTTGGGAAAACTTAGCCACAGGAGTTTACTTGGTTTTTTGCTTCAAAGTATCAGTAATATGAAATAACATTGTTTCCAGAACTCCCATCTTTCTCCCTGGGAGGTGGCGTCCTGCATCCACACTGCATCCACACTTGGTTTCGCTGGGACGCAGCTCTCACTTGATACATGTTTTGCAACTGTCATCATTTTGATCATGATGCTTCCAGCTAGCGATGGGATCATCAGTTTTCAGATCTCTGCCATGACATATCCTACACGATCCTGGGAACCTGCCTTGCTGAGGTTCTCACGCCTTCAGAACCAGGTAGCAGGGCGCGGCATGCCTGCACAGGCCTGCTGACTTAGCCGGCTGGGCCGGCACTCCGCAGGGATCAGGCGCCTGCTCCTCTCACTTCCTGAAGGGAGGCAGGACAGCTGTGCTTTCACCTCTCAGGGCACATCTGCCCCTAGGCACTGCCTGAACCCATAAAGAATTATTTTGCACTTTTTCTTTTAACAATGGGGAAGTGGAGAGACAAAGCTATTAACGCATGTTCAGGCTGCCTGGCTCTGCCCCAGGGCCAGTGGCCTCTGTGGTAGTGCTCGGTAGGGGTGCTGCAAGGCACTGGTTCCCGGACTCAGGTCACCTGCCCTGACTCAGCAGGTGGAGTTCTGTCTATCTGACACCCTCTGAGATGAAGGGGCAACCACACATCTTATTTTTCACCCAAAATGTGTACTTCACCATCAGTGCTCCATGGGAGCTCTGTCGGCGGCAGCAGCTGTAGGTCCCAGCAGAGCCCTCTTTTCTGCCCACACTCCTGCTTAGCCAAGAATGCCTTGAAGAACCTACATGCCAACAGAGGCCACTGGCGGGAAGAGTGTGGTTCTCTGTGCTTTTAGGAAATATGAATATGTGAGCAGAGAAACCAGTTTGCTGGGAGAGAACCAGGTGGCTTTCTCAGAATTTGAGGCATCCATGTGAAAATCCAGGCTCTGCTCCTGCAGCTGCTCTGAATGACCTCATCTAGGTCAGGAGTGTGGGAGGGGACAGGGATGTGGGTGAGGGTGACGACATTTTGTTTTGTGACAACAGCCTCTTAAGATTTCCCATACACGTTTCTGTTTAAAAGGCTGTTTTTTTGTTTTGTTTTTTTTTAAATTAAATCATAGCTGTGTACATTAGTGCAATCAAGGGGTACAATGTGCTGGCTTCAAATACATTCTGAAACATTTTCATCAAACTGTTTAACATAGCCTTCATGGCATTATCTTAGTTATTGTACGAAGACACTTGTATTCTGCATTTAGTAAGTTTTGCCTGTACCCTTCCTACTTTTCAGTTGAATGTTTTATCTACCCCCATGTCTACAAGGAGTTGTTTCATACCTAAGTCTCACAGAGACTCAGGACCAAGCACATTAACTCATTCCTTAAAACTGCAGCTGAAAACTGCTTTCTTAATCATTTCCATTTAACTCTATTTTTAAACCATCTGAAAGACTTTTTCCTCTTTACATTTTTTACATGAATTAAAGTGCCCAGCCATGATCCACAGCACTGAAGTCCAGGCCTCTGCCCACAAAGCCCTCTTCCTCCTCAGTCCACAGCTGCCCAGTCCCCTGCCCACACCCCCTCTTGCCACTCAGTCTATCACCTGGGTGCTGTCAAGAGCCTCCCAGACTTAGGCCCTGGTCCTCAGCTCTGGGTTAGGAGGCAGAGGGAACACTCAGGGTGTCCACAACAACCTTGAAAGGAAACCTAGGGCTGGGGAAGAAGAAAGGGAGACCCTCTGGGAATGTCTGGAAGAGCAGGCCAGACATATTCATAGGCCCTGGCAGGCTCGGCATTGTGAGAGCATGGGCGGAGGCCTGAGCCCACTTTCTGAAGGGCAAAGGCTAGGACAGCAGGCCCCCATGACCCAGCCACATCTATACCAGGCACCACTCACACCCTGGTCTCCCGTGGACCACCACTCTGCAAAGCTTCAGCCCTGCCACCTAGAGGTGCACCCAGGAAGGTAGGCCGTCGCTGGCTTTGCTACCTCAGTGGCAGGCTAGGGTGCACTCAAGGGCTGACCCATAACATCACCAAGGGGTGCAGAGGATGGCAGTGTGACACCCACGGGGCTTATAAACTCGCCTGGCAGCATTTCAAACAATTTGTGTCAACATAAGCACAGAATTTATATTTATATCTAAGAAAACACAAATGCTACTTGACAGACCTGACTCTTCACTGGTGCTTCTGTGAGCACAGGGCCGCGTCCCAGGTGCCTGGTGATGTTTTCATCACTACACACCTATTTGCACAGCATGTGGCCAGCGTGGGCAGAGCCACAGAGCATTTGACTGAGGGCCCAGTCACGCTGTCACTGCTGTAAGTGTGTGACTTCCGTGGTGACCAAACCTACAGGTCATGCTAAAGGCAGAGCCCGGTGGCAACACTGAGGAGAGACCTCATCCAGGGCCCTGGGGACACAGGGGAGGAGACTCTGGAGAAAGATACAGATACAGGATCAAAGTCCCCCAAACTCAATGAGTAACAGGCACTCTTGGGCTTGATACAGAGCCTTCCACATACTACACTCCTCTTGGGCCAGGCAATTCTTTCAGGTCAGACTCAGAAAAACAGAAAACACTATGGGGCAGTTCTAGGGTCTTGCCACTACATCCCCTTAGGCACAGGTGGGGTAGAGATAGGTGTGCCCCGTGCCAGTCTCTGCTGCAGTGTGAACTCAGAGCAGTTTTTCCTGCACTCCTGACCCTGTATTTGTCTTCATTGCAGCTCCCGCCACCTGATGCAGGAGACCCTCCTCGCCAGACCTTCAGCACACGCCGCTGACGCTAAACGGTGCTTAGAAAAACGGGGATTCGCTTCTTTAAAAATACCACCAAGACTGAGTTGAACAGGAGTCAACAGTGATCATACCACGTGGAAAACCAGAGTCCAAAATACAAAGTGGTAAAATGAGTCTTCTCAAAGAGCGAAAGCCAAAAAAGCCACATTACATCCCACGGCCTCCAGGAAAGCCCTTCAAGTACAAATGTTTCCAGTGTCCCTTTACATGCAATGAGAAGTCACACCTCTTCAACCACATGAAGTATGGTCTCTGCAAAAACTCCATCACGCTGGTGTCAGAGCAAGACCGAATTCCCAAGTGCCCTAAATCTAGCTCGACCGACCCTAAGCAAATCAGCCAGCCAGGCCCCACAGCTCAGCCAGCCTCCAGGGCTGGTACAAACGGACGCTCCAACTTTGACTCAAAGCCTCAACATGGCATGGCCAAGGAAGACGTCAAGGAGAACCTAGAGCTGCAGGCTCGGGGGGCCCACAAGGGCCCAGGACAGAAGCCCACGCTCCACAAGGAAACGGCACCCACAAGTCCAGCTCCAGAAGCCGCCCTCAGCACCCAGCCTGCTCTGGAAGGCGTGGTTCGCCCATCAGCATTTGTCCCGGTCGGAGAGCACAGACTTAAGGGGCCAGAAAGCGCAGAGGCAACTGAGCTGCTGGCACTGACCAACTCCACTGCCAAGGCCACCTCCTTTCACACTGAGTCTGCATTCCATCCTCCTGCCTACCCCTGGAAAGCCAGCTCCACTTTCCTCCCTCCAGAGTTTCCACCTAAAATCTCATCGACAAAGGGGTTTGGGGCCCTTTCCCCTTATGTGCACCCCACAATCCCAGAGTATCCACCTCACTTTTACACTGAGCATGGGCTGACCACCATCTACTCACCCTACCTGCTGGCCGCTAGCTCGCCCGAGTGTGACGCGCCCCTGCTGTCGCTCTACAGCACCCAGGACCAAAGACACTTCCTGCCTGCCCCAGGCCCACCACCTAAGCACCTGAACCCACCTCTGTCCACCTATGACCACTACAGATTTCTCCAGCAGTATCACTCCAGCCTGCCAATTCCTTATGGACTGTACAGGCCAGAGTCTGCCTTCTCCTCCTATGGTCTTAGACTCCCGCCCACCACTGGCCTTACTCGAGACCAAAGCTCCCACTCACTTGATGAAGCCCCCCCAGTCTACCTAGCCTCAAGTCCTTCCAAGTTAAACACTTTGAACTCCCACAAAAAACATACAGAACTTGAAAAAGAAAGTTTAATGTCTGAGGCAAAAGACCCCCCCAAAGCTGGGCAGAAGGACACAGAGGGAGCCAAGATGAGCCCCCGTGCGGGCAGTGCAGCCACAGGATCCCCAGGCAGGCCGAGTCCCACCAACTTCACACAGACACACCAGGTGTGCGAGGGCCTGTGTGACCTCTCCAGCAGGGCAGCCCCAAGCACCCTGGAGAGACTCTGCCAGTCTGAACAAAGCCTCACTGCCTTCAAGCCCATCAAGAAGAGCACGGAAGGCCCACATGGTGCCCCGGCTCCCACAAGAAGAGCTGGGCCTCCAAAAAGGTAAGAAAATTTCATTTCTAAAACCTCCAAGGTAATTTATAGGTTGGGCTCAATTAGCCACATTTGTACTTGCTCAAAATGCTTTATGTGGTCACTTTCTAAGAAAGCTCCTGCTAAGCCTTCTCCTGGTCTCTTCTAGCCTCTGCACTGTGGACGGAGACACTCTCAAGCAAACAGGCAGTGCCTCTCTCCTCACCGAGGTCACACCTTCCAGTCCAGAGGACAGCTCCAGGATGGGCCCCCTCAACCTCTCCAAGAAGCCAGAGACAAAACTGGCAGCCTCTAAGGGACCAGTGTACCAAGCCAGCTCCCCAGCGGCACCCACAGGCTTCCCAGAGCTGCAGGACCTGCCACTCAACCTGTCAGTGAGGGACCCCTGCAACACCCCAGCTGCAAGGCCTATTGCCCCCACGCAACTACCAGGTGAAGACCTGGCTGCTGCTGCTCAAGAAACTGAAACAGAAATTTCTGGAGATGGAAGCCACACTGAGACAAAGCAAGGCAGTCTGGGTGCTAACGAGGCCCTGTCGACGAGCTCCACACATCAGGCCCTGGACGTACCCGCAGCAGATAGCATCGAAGAGCAGAAGCAAACGGCAGCTGTGGCCCTATGCCAGCTAGCAGCCTACAGCCCAGGGAACGGCCGGGTGGGCGATGGGGATCCCACAGGTCAGGAGGCCGCCAGCCTGCAAGATGCACCCAATCTCAGCTCCACGGAAGGTCAGGAGGCTCCGTGTGACCTCAGACCCAAAGGACAAAAGAGGACAAGTCAGAGGGACACAGGAAGATCCCAGCAAGGACCTAAGAAAGTGAAGCTGAGCGACACTGCGCGAGTGCTCACACTGCGGAAGAGAGCCCGGCTGTCCTGAGCACTGCCCCCACTGCCCATCCCAGCAACTCCTTCGCTTTCGCTACCTGGCCAGTCTTCACACATGTAGTTTCTTTTCCTCAAGAAACAAAAACAAGCTGCAATTTGGTTTCTGTACATATTAAATATGAATGTTAAAAGGTGCTCCTACTTTTGGTTGTAAAAATATATATGACTCATAGAGTATATGACTGAAAAATCAAACTGGCTTTCATTTTTGTAAAATGTCAAATGAAATGTACAGAACCAGAGGTGACTTTGAGGGAGAGCTGTGTTATGGGATAGCCTCTGCAAATCCCATCTTATAAATATGTCAGCACTATAATAAATTGTTTTAATTTTTTTTATTAGATCTAGCTGTACATTTTAACATAAGGGGAAAAAAAATCAAGAAAAAGCATTTTCAGTACTAGCATCAAAGATGTTGTATGTAAAAAAAAAATGTGAAGTTACAATTAAATAATACACAAACACCGAGAGGCTATTTATACAAATAATTTAATTCCATTAGGGAAAATGTCTTACTGGTGAAGGTATTCTCAATTTTTTCTATTTGTTTATGATGTTACAATGAATTTTCTGACTTATTAAGGCTTGTTTTCCATTCCCTAAAATGATGTATGCGTTTCTAATTTTCCAACATTCATGTGAACTTTAAGGACACATAAAAAGACAAAATAAACTGCCATCATTTTGTCATAATATTCGATGAAAAAGTTTACAGCAGAAGCAGCTGTGTGTCACATGAAAGTCCATAAGTGTGGGGGGGGGAGTGTGCGTGCGTGTTGTGTGCCTGGGTGTGAACATGCAAGTGCATGTGCACGAAAGTGTGTGCACGTGGAGGTGTGACTGTGTGCACACACATAGATATGCATGTGCATATGTGTTATGTATGCATGTTTGCATGAGTGTGTTTATGTGTGCATGTAGGTGTGCATGTGGAGGTGCATATGTGCACTGGGAGTGTGTGTGCACATATATGTGCATGTGTATAAACTTATGGCCAAGGAAAGGCATGAGCAAGTCACCCCTGGGACTACTCAAAGACCAGACAAGAGACCCTCGGCCTCAGTACTTTAAAGAACATGTTTTTAGAGCCTCAACCCCTAAAACCCTTCTCACAATAGCCCTTTCCCCCACTTAGAGAGAGAGGCAGCCTCTTGCTCAACACATGGGAAATCGCACATCACTCCAGAAGCTGGCAGAGAAGCCCCTCCCTAGAGCAAGTGCTTCTCCCTCTGTCACTTTCATCAGGACTAAGGCGGCCATCAGGATGCTGCCCAGAGGCATAGCACATAGTTATCCAGAACAAACCTGGTAAAGTTCACATGCCCAGCACAGCCAAAGCAAAATTCCTGCCATTTCCAACTACTTATTTATGAGGACAAGGCTTCTTAGTACTTTGAGCTAAAAATAAAAATAGTATTGATGTAGAATCTCATCTTATTCTGGGTGAAAACATGACTCATCAAAAGATAACTGGTTTGAAATCCATCTTAAGAGCTGAATTTTAGGGCAGCGCCTGTGGCTCAAAGGAGTACGGCACCAGCCCCATATACCAGAGATGGCAGGTTCAAACCCAGCCCTGAGCTGAATTTTAATAAAATGTTGTTTTAGTCAACTTTGTACTAATAATTTTTTAAACACAATCTAAAAAAACTTAAAAGTTTAGCACCTTGTAGCCCAGAAAGTGTAAAAGTTAAAAGTTTCCAGTAATATGCCTTTTTTTGTTGCAGATACAAGATAGGGAGAATAGCAGATTCTTAAACACAGACACATGTTATGCTGGGATAAAATGCTGTGGAGAAAGTAAATAGAACTGTGAACTCAAGTAGAAAAAGATTAAAAATTCCTGTGAAAGAAAAACTTGCCCATGAAATTCTTCATGGGAGCTGGTAGAGATGATATTATCATGAAATATTTGAGAGAGCGGTGCGACAATTTTTAAATGACAGACTTAGGGTGGCACATAACATGGTTTGCAACTGGTTAAATTTATATGAAACTATAGGTGAATTCCCATGTGTTAAATTTATATGAAAAAGGTAAGCACTTGACCCCGTACTTCCCCAGGGCATATAAGGTCACTGCTTCACGCTGTCCCTAATGAAGCAGGAAGAACACCAGGCGAGCCCCCAGCCACATCCAGCGCCCACCCTCAGACAGACACACACACAACCTACAATCATAGTCCAGATGCAGGACCACAGCTCAAGGGCGCAGTTTACCAGCAAGACACAAAGTCACACACTCTGCAGACTGCACCTCACACTTCACACCCCCAAGAAAACAGCCCTCTGCGTCAAGGACCCTAAGACCCTAGGCACACCAAGAGCTCACAGTGTCCGCATCGTCTTAAATGACAAGCGGGAGGAAGCAGGTGCAGCAACCACCCCTGCAGAGCGGCAGCCGCGGGAATTCTCCCCCAACTCTACAGAGCAGGCCATGTGCAGCTGCAGCACGCACCACCCATGAAAATGGCCACTCCCAGCTCTGCGCCTGTGGCTCAAGTGGCTAAGGCGCCAGCCACATACACCTGAGCTGGTGGGTTCAAATCCAGCCCGGGCCCGCCAAACAACAATGATGGCTGCAACCAAAAAATGGCTGGGCGTTGTGGCGGGTGCCTATAGTCCCAGCTACTTGGGAGGCGGAGGCAGGAGACTCACTTGAGCCCGGAACTGGAGGTTACTGTGAGCTGTGATGCCACAGCACTCTATCCAGGGTAACAGCTCTGTGCCCATTGAGACACAGACGCCGAGCCAAAAAGTTTTATTTTTTAACTATATTACTTTTCTGCATTCAGGTATACCCCAACTTACTAAAAGTTTCTAACTTTCACATATAAAAAGTTAAACAGAATTTCCACATGACCCAACCTCTGGACAGGCATACAAACAGAAGTGGACATGGGAATCTCAAACAGGCACTTGTACCCCCAAGTCTACAGCATTATTTAAAAGGTCAGAAACTGGCTCGGCACCTGTGGCTCAGCGGGCTAAGGCGCCAGTCACGTACACCTGAGCTGGCGGGTTTGAATCTAGCCGGGGCCGCCAAACAACAATGACAGCTGCAACCAAAAAATGGCCGGGCGTTGTGGCGGGCACCTGTGGTCCCAGCTACTTGGGAGGCAGAGGCAAGAGACTTGCTTGAGCCCAGGAATTGGAAGTTGCTGTGAGCTGTGATGCTGCAGCACTCTATCCAGGGTGACAGCTTGAGGCTGTGTCTCAAAAAAAAAAAAAAAGGTCAGAAACTAACACTCTGGGAGGCCAAGGCGAGTGGATAGCTTGAGCTCACAGGTTCAAGACCAGTCTGAGCAACAGCAAGACCCCATCTCTACTAAAAATAGAAAAACTGAGGTAAGAGGATCACTCGAGCCCAAGAGTTGGAGGTTGTTGTGACCGATGATGCCACAGCACTGTACTCAAAGTGACAGCTTGAGACTCTGTCTCAAAAAAAATAAAAATAAATAAAAGGTTGGAAACCACCCAACTACCCAGCAACCAATGAATGGCTAAACAAAATATGGTGGGCTCAGCGCCTGTAGGACAGTGGTTACAGCACCAGCCACATACACTAAGGCTGGCGGGTTCAAATGCAGCCCAGGCCAGGTAACAACAATGACAACGGCAACAAAAAACAGCCGGGCTTTGTGGCAGGCACCTGCAGTCCCAGCTACTTGGGAGATTGAGGCAAGAGAATCGCATAAGCCCAAGAGTTTGAGGTTGCTGTGAGCTGTGATGCCACAGCGCTCTAGTGAGGATAACATAATGAGACTATCTCAAAAAAAAAAAAAAGGTGACAATGCCCTTTCTAAACAAGTCTTACCAGTCTTACCACCATCTGCCCCATCAGTTCTGACTCTTGACCAAAACACCTGGCTCCACAGGGAGGGAGGGAGCATACATGTGTTCACAGCACAGCATGCGAGGAAAAGCCCCTCCACAAAGAAGAGCAGAGCGACTCAGTCCAAGCATAAAGAGGTCTCACTGTGGCCTTCACTTTTCCTACAAACTACAGACTGTGACACCCAGCAGCTCAAAACTGCATGAAGGTTAAAGGACACCAGACCCAGGGTGCCCAGGAAGCACCCACCAGAGTCAGCCCCTCCTGACACAAATGGGCCTCAGAACATCTCTAGCTCCCACAAGCACTTCCCTGAAGGGGTGGGAACCTGCAGCTTCCTGGCCACACATGGCCTTTTGGATAATGTAGTACGGCCTTTTTATGCAAAAACTGAATCCATATTTTGCATAAAAATCCTTTTAACAGAAGTATTTATTCTGTGAAGTTGAGGTTTAATTGGGATTTGACCCTGTCCTGACATCCACCTCCCAGAGGCCTCATTTAACCCTATTCAAACAGTACTTACTAGTTACTAAATGTCACAGGACACAGAAAAGCAGGAAGCTCCAAGAATCTGTCCCTCCTTTCAGAGAATGACCAAGATGGCAAAAACTGACAGAATCAACTTTTTCAGAAGTCTGGATTCTAACCAAAAACTTTATAGCAAATGGGGGAGTGCTCAATGAAGAAAGAAATTTCATTTCAACCTTTAATGAAACTTTAAGAAAGCTTAAGTGATGGCTAACTGCTGTGATGAAAGAACAAAGACTTCAATAACCAAAGGCAACAAGAAATAGTGTCTCTGCAAAAACAGTCCAGAAAAGCCCCTAACAGACAGATGACCATAGCCTTCAATAAGCAATAAAGGCAAAGCCTTGGGGAACAATAGAAACATGAAATCCAAAGTGACTATAATATTCAAAATGTCCAGTTTCCAACAACAACAACAAAAAAACTCCAAGATACACAAAGAAATGGAAAAGTATGGCCCATTCACAAGAAAAACAATAAGTTGCCAAAAAACAAAAACAAAAACAAAAAATCCTGAGGAAGCCCAGACACTGGACTTACTAGACAAAGACTTCAACACAACTGCCTTAAGTACACTCAAAGAGCCCCCGGAAATCATGGACAAAGAGCTAAAGGAGACTGACAGCACAGCATCTGAACATGTGGGATTCTGAGAAAGAGACTATAAAAACTATAAAAAGAGGCTAAAAAGAAATTCTGGAACTGAAGCATTAAAAGCTAAAATGAAAAACTCACCAGAGGGGCTCAGCGCCTGTGGCTCAACGGGCTAAGGCACCAGCCACGTACACCTGAGCTGGCGGGTTCGAATCCAGCCGGGCCCGCCAAACAACAGGCTGCAACCCAAAAATGGCTGGGCATTGTGGTGGGCGCCTGTAGTCCCAGCTACTTGGGAGGTGGAGGCAGGAGACTTGCTTGAGACCAGGAATTGGAGGTTGCTGTGAGCTGTGATGCCACTGCACTCTATCCAGGGTGACAGCTTGAGACTCTGTCTCAAAAAAAACAAAAACAAACTCACCAGAGGGGTTCAAAAGCAAATTTAAGCAAGGCAAAGGAACAGTAAGTAAACTTGCAGACAGAGCAATTAAAACTATCCAGGCTGAGAGACCCTCGGGGTCACCAACATCTGCATGATAGAGATCTCAGGAGAGCACAGGAAGGCCAAAGTCTCTAAAACATTCATCCACAGAAACTTCTCAAATCTGATGTAAGACATGAATCTATACATCCAAGACGATGAGAAAAACACCATATGCTAGCAGTTATTATATCAATGTGCGAAATTCTCAATCTAATAAGGACAGCAGGGAAAAATAAGGAGTTACATCAAAAGTCCAAAGAAATCAGAACATTTCACTTTTTCAAAAAACAAAATACTGATCAGAACCACAAAATGCATGTGTACATTTCAGAATATTAAAGTTAAAGCAAATACATTTCACTGTTCTTGTCACAGTCAACAGAGGGAACTGTGATGCTCACACAGGCTACCTGAGCCCACTCACGGTCAGCACCAGCCAGGCCACAGACCATGGCGTATTCACACAGCCACCATGGCAGAGGGCTCAATGTGGGGCCACAGGAAAGGTGAGAGCACCTAAGCCAGGACTAGGGAAGCCCTGGGATTTGGATCACTGAAAATGAAGACAACTAAGTAGCCCTTTAATGACCATCCTCAAGTAGAGGTGATGACACAGATGCTAACAAAGAAAACAGCTCATTATCCACCAAAGCCAAAGACCAAGGGACAGGCTTAATGGCACCACACACGAGGCATGTGTGTGCAGGTGCACGTACTCTGTGTGTATGGAAAGAAACTGGCAGAATTCCCTAAAAAGTAATCCAAAGAAAATAAAATTATTCTTTTCTGAGTGTCTCTGTCCAATGGGCATAGTCCCCTTCTCAGAGGGCTATGGGTGAGAACACCAGGTGCCCTCCAGGCAGACCTCAGGAAATCTCTCTGCCTTCCCATCTGATTTCTTCCCCCTTCAGAGAAGCTTTACATTTGCTCTAAGTCAGAAATAACAATTTTAGCCATCAAACATATTCATCTGTACTGTGTTGTCCTAGAACGCTTCTTTGCCAAGCATTTGTTTTTGCTTTTCAAACTATATAAACTATAAATAGAGAACTACCTGCAGCCACATGGGATACAGCAACTCTCCAAAGAGGTAAGGAAGCATAGGGACTGTTCAGTCGCATGAGTTTTGACTCCAGCAAGACTCCCTGGAGTAGAGCTTGATACAAACAAAACTATTCTCAAGGAATGGTGTGATATCTAAAACGCAAATATAAAAAATACACTGCTTGAAACAAAAGAAACAATATACACTACAGATGCTCAATATGAACAATGTTGGCCCCTCACCTCCTAAGCCTGCTCCAAGACAGGGTCCCTCTCAGCCCTGCCTGATACAACACATGCCCCACCAGGCACAGAAAGGGTGTTGCACAAGGCTCAGCTCATGTGCAAGAAGGAAGCCAGACATCCACATGAAGATCATGGCCAAGTTATTCTACATAATTTTTCATAGTTTCCCTCACACACACATCCAGTTTTACAGACAAACATTGTTAAGTCAATTAGAAAGGAACAAAAGATCAAATAAAACTACAAGAGTAGATCTTCAGGAGCTTGGGTTAGGCAATGATTTCTTAGCTAGGATATCAGAAACAAAGAAATAAAAGATTGATACACTGTACTAAATCAAAATTTAGAACTTTGAGGAAAGGAAGGAAGGGTGGGTGTATACAGTGCATGGCACACCTCTTGTGGGTGGGACACAATTATTGAAGGGACTTTATCTAACAAATGCAATCAGTGTAACCTAATTCTTTGTGCCCTCAATGAATCCCGAACAATAAAAATTATACATACATACGTACATATATATATATATATAAAAAAGAACTTTGGAGTATGATGCCGCCATAGAAAGTAAAAAGACAATCACAGAACGAGGGAGATATCTGCAAATCACATTTCTGATAAAGAACTTCTATCCAAAAGAAAGAACTCTTAAAATAATACAAAAGACAACCCAATTTTTAAAACGAATAAAGGACTTGAATAAACATTTCTCCAAAGAAGATACATATTTGGTCGATACGTATAGCGGGTGCTCGATGCCCTTAGTCATTAGGGAACTGCAGGTCATGCTCGCTAGGGTGCTATCACCAGAACAACAGCAACATAGCCCTGGTGAGGCTGTAGGGAAGCCAGACTCCCACACAATGCCAGAATATAAAATGGTGCGATCATTTTGAAGAAAGTTGGGCAGTTTCTTAATTATTTAAACATGGAGCTACCATGTCATGGCTTTCTTGTGCTTGGCATCTCAATGCACAGGAGATCCTTTAGAGCTTGCAATTTTTATTTGCTTATTCTTTTTTAACAGTTTTATTGAGATATAATATAAGCCATAGGATCCAGCAGTTCCACTCCTAGGTCTATAACCCAAGAGAAATGAAAACACATGTCCACTCAGAAACTTGTATCCAAACGCCACAGCAGCAGTATTCATACCAGCCAAAAGTGAAAACCACAAATGTCCACCAGCCAATGAAAAGGACAAAGTGCAGTAGGGCTGGCACAGCGGGACACCGCAGCCCAGCAGAAAGAAGCAGCCGCACGGCCATGCACAGACAAGCCAGAGGGTTCAGACCACCAGACTCCAGACCCCACTGACACAAGACGTCGACATAGAAAGTACCTTAGCAGCTGCCCTGGGGAGCAATGCAGAATTACTGCTCTTGAGTACAGGGTCCCTTTTTAGGGCAATGAAAATGTCCCAAAATTAGATTACAGTGATGGTTATACAACCCTGTAAATACACTAAAAGCCACTGTACACTTTACATGAGTAAACTTCGTGGTAAGTAAATTATATCTCAATAAAACCATTAAAAAAAGAATAAGCAAATTAAATAAAAATTGCAAGCTCTAAAAGATCTCCTGTGCATTGAGATGCCAAGCACAAAAAAGCCATGACTTCAGATACCACCAGAGCGTGCAGGCTGGGAGCACAGGCCACACCACCATGAGGCTCCACCCGGAGCACAGTAGATACCCTCCCTACTGTGCAGTGTCTATGGTGACCTACTTGGATGGGGCCCTCTCTCCATCCTTTGGACATCCTTTCCTTCTGCCCAAACTCAGGGTTTCCCCTATACCCCACAACAGACAAGGCTGCACAACTGCACGTCTGAGGTGGACTCCGCATATGCCATGCTGTGCCACGTCCCTATCTACCACCACCACACCAGAGGCTCCCGGACCCTCGACCCTGACTCCATTCCACCCAAAGCATCAACCAAGAAGCACGGTCACCCAGTTCACCCCGTGGAGCACTGTCACTCCAGCCTCGCCCCAGGGACCACTGTCACTCCAGCTTACCCCAGGGAGAACAGTCACTCCAGCTCACCCCAGGGAGCACTGTCACTCCAGGCACGCCCCAGGGACCACTATCACCCCAGCTTACCCTAGAGAACATGGTCACCCCAGGGAGAAGTTACCCCAGCTCACCCCAGGGAGCACCATCACTCTAGCCACGTTCCAGGGACCACTATCACCCCAGCTTGCCCTAGGGAACATGGTCACCCCAGCTCACCCCAAGGAGCATGGTCACCCCAGCCTTGCCCCAAGAAGCACTATCACCCCATCTGACCCCAGGGAGCACTATCTATCCCTTCAGTTTACTCACAGGCACCATCACCCCAATCACTCCAAGCCTCACCCGAGGAACCACTATCTCCCCAGCTTGCCCCAGGGAGCACTATCGCTCCAGCTCGCCCTGGGGAGCACAGTCACCCCAACTCACCCCAGGGAGAACAGTCACCCCAGTTTGCCTCAGGGAGCTATCACTCCAGCCACGCCCCTGGGAGTATTATTACCCCAGCCTTGCCCCAAGGACCACTATCACCCCAGCTCACCTTGAGAACAGTCACCCCAGCCTTGCCCCAGGGACCACTATCACCCCAGCTTTGCCCCAAGGAGCAGAGTCACCCCAGGGCAGCCTTGCCCCAGGGACCATTATCACCCCAGCTTGCCCCAAGGAGAATGATCACAGCTCACCCCAGGGACCACTATCACCCCAGCCTTTCCCCAGGGACTACAGTCACTCCAGCTTGCCCCAAGGAGCATGGTCATCCAGCTCACCCTGGCGAGCACTGTCACTCCAAGTCTCACCCCAGGAGCCACTATCATCCCAACTCACTCCAGAGAGCACCGTCCCTCCAGGTTACCCCAAGGCACCGTCACCCCAGCCTCACCCCAGGGACCACTATCTCCCCAGCTCACCCCCAGGAGCACCATCACCCCAGCCACACAGATGCCACATGACGCACCTGGCTCCACAGCTCAAGAGCAGCATCACTGCAGGTGCTCCTTATAAGCAACACCCCTCAAAAATAAAAACCGGGCTTGATGCCCGTAGCTCAGTGAGCAGGGCGCCAACCACATACACAGGGCTGGCTGGTTCAATGCCCAGGCATTGTGGCTGGCGCCCTATGGTCCCAGCTACTTGGGAGACTGAGGCAAGAGAATCACTTAAGCCCAAGAGCTTTCAGGTTGCTGTGACTGTGATGCCAGGGCACTCTACCAAAGGCAACAAAGTGAGACTCTGTCTAAAAAGAAAAAAAGAATAAAACCTAGTTCTAAGGAAAAGAAAATCGGACATTACAACAGTTCAAGTCCTCCTAAAGCAAGGTACATAGGCCATCTGTAGCATTAAAATTTTACAACAGGCAAAAGGGCAATTAGAAAATTATAAAGACCAAAATGAAAAAAGAAGCTGAGACACACTAGCCTGGTCTGTTCTCTCCTGGGCCACACCAGGCAGACTGGCTCAAACCCTGGCAAGCCAGACAGCTCTGACTATGTGGACTGACTGGGTTTCAGTTACTTACCCTCTGCAAGTCGAGATGGGAGGAGCAGGCCTCTCCTACCCAGTTCTGCCAGAGCCAGACACCCGCCATGCCAGGCTTTGTCCGTCTCCTGAAAACTGAGCACAACACAGACCCTGAGACCAAGAGTTCTAATGTCAGCTTGGGACCAAAGCCCACAGTGGTAGCAAGGAACAGGCTGGCAAGTTCCCATCCTGTGCCTGTAAGCCTCAGTAAAGCCTGGTGGCAAATTTTAAAGCATCAGCTAGCTGAAGAAATAAAACATTCAGTCTAATATGAGACCACTGCCACATCCACCCACACCTCCCTGCGGAGCTCCTGAGAAGTCCTGAGTCAGCCCTGGCTGGACAGAGGGGCATCAACACCCGGTGGGCCACTCAGCTGGCTGGGTGCTCCTGCCTTGGCGGGTTCCCTGCAAGCAACACCTCACTCCCGTTAACAGTAATAATACTTTAGAGAAGTCTGGGCTGTAAAACAGGACTTCTACCAAATCACATTAGAAAGAGAAGGAAGACATCCTTTAAATGATACCCACTATTTACTTAGTGACCAAATTTAAGACAAAAAAAATTAGAATGAAATGGTATTTAGAGGCCCTTTGTACTGTATGAAATATGAATTTTATTAGAACTCAGCAAAATAAAAATTCTGCTTTATTGTCAGACATTGCTTCACACATACATCAAATAGGCCAAAAAAAAAAAAAATAGCAACTTAACAGAAAAAAAAGAAAGAAAAGAAATCTCTTATTTTTTGGCCTTTTTAATCATCATCTCATACTAACTACTTACAGTACAGCCAAGTACTTGCACAAAAAGTTACTGGAATGCTCTGAGTAAGGTTTTGTTGTCTTTGCTTTTTTTTAAACAAGGTTTTTTCTCCTTTCAGATTATAATGAACATGGTCATCCCACAAATAAAGTCAGAAGTAGGAAAGAGAAGGCTGCAAAGGCAGTTTTGATCATCGAGAGCGTTAAAAATGGCTGACCCCTAACAATATGCACAGAAACATAAAATGTAAATAAAAAAACAAATTCCCGGCTGGGCACCTGTGGCTCAATGGGCTAAGGTACCAGCCACGTACACCTGAGCTGGCAGGTAAAAATCCAGCCCCGGCCCGCCAAACAACAATGACAGCTGCAACCAAAAAATAGCTGAGCGTTGTGGCAGGTGCCTGTAGTCCCAGCTAATTGGGAGGCGGAGGCAGGAGACTCTCTTGAGCCTAAGAATTAGAGGTTGCTGTGAGCTGTGATGCCACAGCACTCTATCCCGGGTGACAGCATGAGGCTCTGTCTCAAAAAAAAAAAAAAAAAAAAAAAAAATTCCCCTTTTTTTTTTTTTTTGAGACAGAGCCTCAAGCTGTCACCCGGATAGAGTGCTGTGACTCTAAATTTTTTGGTTGCAGCCGTCATTGTTGTTTGGTGGACCCAGGCTGGATTCAAACCCACCAGCTCAGGTGTATGTGGCTGGCGCCTTAGCCTGTTGAGCCACAGGCGCCGAGTCCCTTTTTAAAGTACTTTTAAGAAGTTTTAGGCCAGGCACAGTGACTCATGCCTATAATCCCAACACAATGGGAAACTCAGGAAACTGAGGTGAGTGGATCAATTGAGCTCAGTTCAAGATCAGCCTGAGCAAGAGACAGAGCCACTGCACACTTCACACGTGAGAGGGAACCCTATCCCCAGCCAGGGCCCAGGGAGAAGCATCAGCCACATGTTTCTGCCTCAGAGAAGTGCCCAGAGCAGAGAACAGCAGGGTCATGAGCAGGGAGGAGGGAGGCTGGGAGACAGACGACAATGCCCTCGGTGGGACAGTGCCTGAAGGGCAAGCTACCATCCAGGCAAAACAAACAAACAAAAAAAACCCCACATTTTGATTCATCAGCTTACATCTGCATCAAACCTCCCTGGAAGGACCCGGGGGTGGGGACAGGTGCCAGTCACGAGCACCCAGGGGCTCTGTCACCTTTCCTTTCATTCTGAATTTTGAACTAAAATGTCACCTAGTGAAAAACACCAATCAACCTTTAAAGATTGAACAGAAAGGCTGAGTCTCCTGTAGCCCAGGGCCTGGTCCTGCAAGTGCCACAGCTTTCAGGTACCGCCACCATGTGCATCCAGGAGCCTCTGGACAACTACAGTGGCTACAGTCAGTCTGCCCACTGGAGACCACACACACTCCTGCCCCTGTAAGTCCTGCAGGGCCCCAGTGCTGAGGGAACCATGCACTCAGGGACAGGGCTCCCATGTCTCACTGTAAAACCCTCTGGCACGCGGCCACTCTGCTCATTGCAGGACCAGCCCAGGAACAGAGCAGAGAGCGGGTCAACAGTCCAGGTGACAGGTGTTCCTAAAGGCAATGCATCAACTCCTAGTTCCAACCTACTCCAGATAAGCTGGCAGCTCACCTCACATCCCACAAGGACAAAAAGGAAGCCACAGCAGAGCTGTCCCATGCAGAGCCACCCCGTGCAGGGCCACTGCCACCAGTTCCAATACTCCCCTTGTCTTGGTATCTTCAAATGCCCTGACCCAGAGTTATGCCTTTTTATGCCACAGTCATCAGTTCCAGCGGGCAGGTGCCATCACAAGAGACACCCTGCAGAAAGTGGGGTGACCATCCCTTTAATGTGTCCTGTCTGCTGTTTGGGGCTGAAGGCCCTTAGGACTTGGAGTAAGACCACTCTCACCTCCAGAGCCCATATAAAAACACGGGATGAGGACATTAAAACAAAGTAAAGGCAGAAAGGCACATGAAGACTAACCAGCTGGGACAGATGACTAACCAGCTAGGCCGAGACCGAGCTGGGATAAGGGACACAAAGTCCAAAGAAGTGGTAAATTTGGGAGAAAAGGTATCCAGTGAGCTCAACTAGACACACCAGGCCTGATGAGCAGAAGGCTCAGCTGCCAGAAAAAAGGGGCCAAGATCAGGAACTAACAGGAACAGCAAGCTGATCAGAAAACCCACCACACTCCCACGAAGGGCACAGGCATCACCAGGCAGCAGGGGATGTTCCCACCAGGACCACCAGAAATGAAGTCCAGGGACATGCCCTGAAAGGAGCCAGCAGGGCACGGGAGCAGCTGCAGCCCTGTTGTTCTCTACCCCACAGAGCAGCTGTAATGCAGTGTCCGTGTTTCCGCTGGAACGTTTCCACTAGAAGGTCATTCGCCATATGTGCTGCATCATTCTGAAAAAGATGGCCAATACCTGACATATCGTTTCCTGCACTCCTTAAATTGCCACTGAGCCGGCTCGAGGCAAAGTGCAAGAAGCAGAGCACTGCATCAGGAAGACAGCACCGCGGCTGCTCGAGGGGCTGCCCCTGGGGACTGACAACAACGCAGCCCAGAAAGTGCTGACACCACAGCTCTCTCCACGCTGCGCTGCGCACCACACACAGTGACAGCCCAGCTAACAAGGGGAGCAGAGATGAGGCCAGAACAAACCAAACGCCTCCACTACTGAGACCGGCAGAGACAGTCCCCAGCACGATGAGCCCTCAGGGAGGTGGTGGCACTGCACCCCAACCTGAGAGCACTTGAGGCTGCCCAGGCCAGACCTGAGCCACCCCTGCTCAGGCCCCAGGACTCCAGAGGCTAGACAGGTACAGCACCACACGTGGCCATTTAAGCACAAATTTCAATTCGTTAAAATCCAATTCAATTTCAAATTCAGGCCTCAGTCACACTAGCCACATTTAGAAGTCTTAGCAATACATCTGGTGTATTGCTAAGGGACAGATCATGCTAGGGACAGATCTGGAGTGTTCATGAGGAGAGAAAAACCACTGCTTTAGAACCTAACTAAGGTTAGCTTCCCTTCAATCATTTCATACCTGAAACAATCCAACACAGACCCAACCACGTCATCCGCCAGCTCTCTGGGAAGCCGCCCAGCCATCCTACCGATTCTGAAAAAGAAAAGCAACAGCCCATCACCACTGCCAGCCTGCTGGAGAGGTCACCCTGCCCGTGTGAACTATTTAAGCCATGGCCTTCCCTCCTGAACGTGGGAAAGGAGAGGCTACCCCAAGCATGCCCCCTACCCTGCCCAAGAGCCCACCCTGCAAAATAAGGAAACAAGTGAGGAGCCTACGTGCTCTGACATGGGGCAGGTACGAAGGGAGTGAGGGCAGGCCACAGCCAGCTTTTATCACAGCAACACAGACATGGCCTTCCACCCATGGCTAATGATGCCAAATGAACGCTGAGGGCTTTAACTAGAGGGCTCCATGGTGGGAACAAGCTGGGGCCCATCAGCCCTGGGATATGAAGTATAGGCTCCACACAAGGGAGGCCTGGGCCAGCTCCTGACCCGAGTCCTGAAGGCAGACCTGTGAGAAGGCCCATCTAGACAAAGATGGAGGGGTCGGCAGGAGCCCCACCATCCCCAAGACTGTGATCTTCCTAGGTTAACCCAGCACAGAGCTCAGGTTATACCTGCCAGCCCCTCTCCTGGTGTAACTCCTCCACGACAAGGGTCCCTCTGATGTCTGAGCAACTCTGTGTGCGTCATAGCCCCCCACAGGCCTCTGGCTCGAGGCCAGGGCTCCACCCAGTGCGCTCAAGGCCCAGCCCACATCCTCCACCAAGGCCCGACAACCAGAAGAGTCACACACCAGGCCCCTCGCATCTGTCAGGGGATAACAGGTGCGGGCAGGTGATGAGAATGTAGAGAAATAAGTGAACATTTAAAGATAAAGGCAAATCTGGCCTCTCGTTATTGTGTACACCTAGCCAGAATGGCAGGATGAGGGGTCTAAAATCCCACGTCAGTGATTGTCTTTTAAGCTGAGATGTGAAGCGTAAGTTGTAAATTAGAAAAATAACTCAATCTTGTACAAATTTGTGAGGAGTTTATAGCTCTCAGATCCCAGGAAAGCCCTTGGAGACTCCAGAGGCTTCGCACAGCAGATGAGCGGCGCGGCACCTACCCCTTGGCTGCCGACCAGCGCACGACAGTGTCCGTGTCCTTCAGCCCGACCAGCAGCTGCTCTGTGGAGACACAAGAGGGTAAGGCCCATGCACACGGGATCACCACACCACTGCTCAAGACAATGTTCTGATTTCCTAGCTTTAGGGTGCCCCCATCCTGGACTCTACTCAAAAGAATACCCTGAGGGAATTACCATAAAAATTAAATTTTAACTACAAGAAAAACATTCCTTCTGTCTTCAAATAATCATATAAAGTCACTTTTTGCAGTCAGCAGGGAGCACACACCTACCCTAGAAGGCGGCCCAAGCCAAGGCCCAGGGCAAGGGAAGGGGGAGGTACAGGAGATGTGCCAGGTCCTAGGGTGCCGGGAAGAGAAGACCCAGGAGCCAGAGCACAGGCAGTGACCCTCCTCAGTGATAGTGAGGGGCAGAGGGTGGGGTGGAGTCAGAGGGGAGGTAATCGGGGGAAGTCGCTGTGGACACCATATACCAATCACACTCTCCACCCCCTCTGGGACATCATCTTCCTCCGCCTCCTGGTGGCAGTCAGATGGTTCCACCAGCATCTTCTGCTCAGGCCGGTGCTCAGTGTGGGGCTGCAGATTGGCTGCCAGAGAACGGCAGCCACGCTGGTACCTAGGCAAACCGAAGCATCCTCAAGTCAGTCGTAACAGTGCAGAGCTGAGCATGGACTCAGCTGCAGCAGTGTGGAGCTGAACACGTGCACACTCGATGACCAGAACCAAGTGACTCACTGTTACCTAAAACCTGCAGGCAGTCTGTGGAAATTCCACATGCTCCACAGAGCCAGAGTGCAAAGGAGGCAACCAGGGGACCACCAGCAGAAGAGCCTGCTGTGAGCCACGGGCACATGCCCTGATTCCAGAAGGCCTCCCCGGCATGGAGTTTTGTATTTTAGAAAGTTGGGTGGTGCCTCTGGCTCAGTGAGTAGGTGCTGGCCCCATATACCCAGGGTGGCGAGTTCAAACCCAGCCCTGGCCAAACTGCAACAACCCAAAAAAAAAAAAAAAAAGAAAGAAAGTGATACAAGAACATACATGCCAGGACCATGGAGGGAACATTCAAACCATAGGCCCACCCTGTCCTCACTGACATGCCTACCCAGGCTGCATCCTAACCTCTTGTCACTAGGAATCACACCTCACATGTCACCAGTACCAAAGATGCTGTCTTTGTCTTTGTCATGAGCAGCCTCAGCCTCTTCCACACCCAACGGGACTCCCCTGGATATGTGGGAAGGGGCTGCAGCATGGGCCGGAACCCAGCTTCACCCCTTTGCACAGTTGAAACCACTTTCTCTCCCCATCCCCTCTGTAAATGGGAACATTTCCTCCCCACAGAGCACTGTGAGGATGAACAGGAGGGTCTGCATGAAGCACCCAGACCAGGGCCAGTATGCCCTGCCCTGCCTGCAGCTGACTCCCAAGACAAGGCCTGCTACACATAAAGAGCCCACTGCCAGCTCCAGAGTGGACCCTGAGGGCTACAGCTCGAGGGCAACTCCAGAATGTAAACAGCCTGGGCTCTGAAGGCAGAACCCACAACACCAACTTGGACCCTTTAACCACAGCCTTGAATGAATGCCTCATCTTATTTCTCGGCCTCATTCCCAACTTTGGGAAATGAGGAGGAGGATGGTGGGCAGTTTCTAAGGTGGCCAGTGACCCCCCTGCCTCCAGACATTCCTGCAATCCCCCCAGTGTGGCCTGGGCCTAGTGACTCCCTTCCAATGAGCAGAATATGCCAGACATGATGAGCAGCCCCTCCCAAGATGAGGTTACAGAAAGACTGTCCTCCTCCCGGCTCACCCTCACTCTGCTTGAGGGCACAAGTTAAGAAACCTAGGGAGCCCTCGAAATCGTGCCGTGACCACAAGAAGAAACTGGGCTCAGTGCCTGTGGCTCAACGGGCTAAGGCTCAAGCCACGTACACCAGAGCTAGCGGGTTGAATCCAGCCGGGGCCTGCCAAACAACAATGACGGCTGCAACCAAAAAATGGCCGGGCATTGTGGCGGGTGCCTGTGGTCCCAGCTACTTGGGAGGCGGAGGCAGGAGACTCGCTTGAGCCCAGGAATTGGAGGTTGCTGTGAGCTGTGATGCCACTGCACTCCATCCAGGGTGA